>MU190608.1:318-41564 GCA_016904865.1 Pissodes strobi
TTTTTTGGCATTTACAGGTCGCAATTTTGAAGATAGCGACTTGAAATTTGGCATAGATGTAGAGGTCCACATACCCTCGGAACCTATTGATTTTAGTTACGATCGGTTAATATACAGGGTGTGAAAACAGGACAAGTTACCATTTTTTGGCATTTACAGGTCGCAATTTTGAAGATAGCGACTTGAAATTTTGCATAGAGGTAGAGGTCCACAAACCCTCGATGCCTATCGATTTTGGTAACGATCTGTTAATATGCAGGGTGTGAAAACAGGACAAGTTAAGGTTTTTTGACATTTGCAGGTCGCAATTTTGAAGATAGCGACTTGAAATTTGGCATAGAGGTAGAGGTCCACAATCCCTCGAAGCCTATTGATTTTGGTTACGATCCGTTAATATACAGGGTGTGAAAACAGGACAAGTTCACGTTTTTTTGCATTTTTGTCCGTGTAAACAAGGTCCAACTTTTCTTTTTTTCGATGTCAATTTATAAGTAGAGGTGAAAGTATGTTAGAATTTTTTGTTGACAACATGGTTACCATAGCAACCAATTAATAATATGTAAATCACTAATAAAAGATGTAGTATGGTACTTAGGATTGTTTATGAATCCTAATTTGATACTAAAAAATTGGTTTTTATGGTAACCAAAAAGAGTAAAAAATCGTCTTAATTCGTCAATCTTACGACTTAGAGATTTGATATTAGATATTTAGGTGAATATTTAAAAAAAAATAACGATTGACGTTGACAAGTCGGTTACCATGGCAACCAATTAATAATATGTATATCACTAATAAAATATACAGTATGGTACTTAGTTTATGAAGCATAATTTCATTCTAAAAAATTGGTTGCTATGGTAACCAAAAAAAAAGTAAAAAATCGTAATAATTCGTCAATTAAACGACTTAGAGATTTGATATTTGGTATTTAGGTAAGGATTAAAAAAAATAACGATTGACGTTGACCGACTGGTTACCATGGCAACCAATTAGAAATTTATCACGGTAAAATTAGACTACCGATTGGTAACCCTAATTATAAGGGCTTTCTAATTATAGGCCACGGTACCGATAGGAGCGTGGCAATAATGTGTGACCAAAGGTCACAAAAACGAGGCCCGAAGGGCCTCGCGCGTGTTCAGGCACGAGTGGCCACGCCACTTGTTATTAAGAAGAATTATATTAGAATATTGTCTTATTTCTCAAAATTAAAATATGTTATGACCATCATAAGAAAACAAATAAATAAGTCTAATTTGGTAAAAAATAACACATTTAAAAATAAATATATTTGCAAACAAAAAATAAAATAACTCGCAGTTAAGAGTAAAAACAGTCGAAATTAATTCATAGTATATTTTTTTTAAAGCCCGGTACCCAGTCACTTTAAATACAAACGCAAAATTCTGATTATGTGAGATAGACTTAGTTAGAAATAATCAAATTTTTAACATTAACATTTTAAATATAACTGGAAGAATACAAGTATATTACCAGTTTGTGAGGGGAGTTGATGTCATTCTATAAAATAGTTTCCCCGGTGAAAATATGTCGATGTAAAATATGGGTCAAACAAAACTAACCCAAACTAATTCACTTTTTGCTCGTTTAACTTAGCTTAAGTTAATTTAGCTTAACTAAAACTAAGCATTAGTCAAATTAAAGCGCACGAATTATTTATTTCTTGAATAGTTATTTCATTACTGTGGCTATTTATTACACCCGCTTTCATATCGCGTTATTTTAATAGGCACCATTTCATACGGCGCTGTTTCAATCCACAGCAGTTTACTTTTTCAAAATAGTATATTAAGACACTAGTTTTAAAATACCACATTTTTTCCCCTTCCGGGGAGTTTCCTAGTTTTAAAATACCATATTTTTTCAGCTTCCGGGCAGTTTTCTAACGTGCGAGTGCGCTAAATGTCTTTTAAAACGTGTATTTTGTACTATTTTTTCTATTTTGCAGGCTTTTTAATGAAAAACATTAATTTATTCTAGTTCCGATTAGAGGTTGCGCGGGCGTCTTGTCATTTTTGACGTATTTATTACTAGAAATCCCATTGAAAGCGGTGTCGCAATGTCTGCTAGTGGGCCTTAACATTGAACAATTTTGTTAATATTATAGCAACCCGTCAACAAAAGCAGTGTTGAAAAGAGGTTCTTTTCGACCCTCCTTTGCGTGTCGAAATGGAGTAATTTTGAAGGCAAAATAGAAAAAATACTCTTTGAGAGTACATCCTACTCTTCGGTTTGAAGTACTCGCAAAATAAAACCTTCGATTATGCGGTGTTTTGAACTATTCTTCTTCCCAAGCAAACGGCAAAATTATACAAGTCATCTCTCCTGATAATTTAAAATAATAATTATTGCGTTCTCTAATTAATCCTCGCGATAAGCCATAATATTAATTCGACCTCGTTAAAATCTCGAGCATAACATATAGTTTTGGAATAACGACGAACTTAGCTTAGCGTGATATTTAAGTCTGGTGCAATGTTATTAAAAAGTGTAGCGTTTCTATCAGTTATTATCCTATTTATTGTGTGTTGTGCAGATAAGGATACACTTTTTAACTATGGTTGGTACAAAACAAGAAAAAGAGGCGTGAAAACGATTGTAAACAATGTGTCAAGTATAGGACCTGCTGTGTTCCCAAATACGGCTTCATATTTAAAGATAAGTGGCGTCATACCTGTTCTTTGGAAAGGTGCTATACATCATCTTGAACACTTAGAGGATTTAACTATATCTTCCTGCGGAATTATTGATATTCAGCCGGGAGTTTTTCAAAATATACCACAACTGTTAAAACTTAATCTCAAAGAAAATGGTATACACTACATTAAGAAAGGAGTTTTCAACTTACTTGACATAACTCAACTATTTCTTAATAAAAACGAAATTACCACTATAGATAGTGAAGCCTTTGATGATATGCCCAGATTGCTGAAAGTTAAACTAAATTTCAATCAGATATCTACATGGGATAGTAATTGGTTCAAACGCACACCATCGCTTAGCACAGTCTTATTAAGACGAAATTTAATAGAAGAAATTCCGGAAAATGCTTTTAAAAACTTCATTAGTGATAACTTAACGGAACAAAAAAACCTTTCCGAACTTAAGATTTTTTTGAGTAAAAACAAGATTGTTAAAATACACCCTGGAGCATTTACGGGAATAAAAAAATTGGGCCAGCTATTCCTTGATCGTAATCAACTTAATGACTTAAACGATGACATTTTCAAAGGAGTTGAGGAAATTAACATTCTAAACTTTTCTAGGAATAATCTGACTGGAATTTCAAAAGAACTTTTTATTACTGTGAAATCTGTTAAAATGTTGGATTTGTCAGCGAATCACAGACTACACTGTGTACCAATAGAAGTTATCAGTCCAGTTCAATTATTAAAACTTGAAAACATTAATAACTTGAATTGTAGTTGCATTCATAAACTGAGAAATCACGTAAACCTTATCGGTTCTGAAACTTCATGTTCATAATAAAGGTAAAATTGTATGTATTTAAACATAGTGTGACAAGTGATTTTTTAGATTATATTTGCTAATTTACTTTATGCATGTATTAATATTAAAATGCTTTAATACATTTATTCAATAAGGAAAAAATGCAGTATTTTTTAGCAATCAGTTCATTTTATAACACCATTTCTGCTAAACATTTCGACCGTTTACCGATTAATTATTTATTAGTAACAATGCAAATTAGATAGTAAAGTCTAACTTAACTAATTTCAAAGATTTTTTCTGTGTGCTGTCATTATTATATATAAATTGTCGCTGTCATCGTAAGTTTACAATGGAATTACCATAGATACGTACGATGCAATTATCGCTGTGCTCTTTTGGTTTCTACAGTGCATTATCGGAAGTAATTGCACAAGTGCATCAAAATTACCGATAATTTTACATGACAGCGTGTTGTCTAAAAACTGCATGAGTTCATTTTCATATTTTGGAGAAAGAGCCCGACACCGAAGGTGGAGGGCTCTTTTTCCAAAATATGAAAATGACCGAATGCAGTTTTTCTAAGACAACACGCTCGAATGCAAAATTATCTGGTTATTTTGATGCACGAGTGTAATTCGGTGGAATATTTCCCGAATTAGGACATGGTTTTAAAAAAATACATTTTTATTCTTTTTTAATACAAAAACGTACATGTAACTGTAAAGAAAGTACAGAGATGCAAAAAAATTATTTTTTTTAAATCCGAAACGAGACATTTTTAATAATACCTATATATTCACTAGACTTTGACGTTATTTATAAATTGTCGCTGTCAAATTTTCAATGGAATTACCATAGATACGTACGATGCAATTATCGCTGTGCTCTTTCGGTTTCTACAGTGCAATTATCGCTGTAATTTTCCGAGAATTGCACTCCTCTAATGGGATTTTTTATACATGAGGGAAATATTCGCTGTAATTTTCCGAGAATTGCACTCCTCTAATGGCATTTTTTATACATCAGGGAAATATTCTCTTAAATTAAATTTCCCCATTTTATACTTGGAATTGTTTTCAACCATATCTCACCGCATTTGTATCTTTATCTGATCTTATCTTATAAATCGTATTTGATAAATTGATGTTTAGAGCGTTATATGGATAAGCATTGTCTGTCATATTGTTTGCTTCATATCTTTTGCATATAGCAGTCGTTAGTGTGTATGTTTTGCCTGTAGGGAGGAGTTTTGTTATTTGAACTTGACGCTTCGCGAAGGAGGAAAGAGACCATTATTCCTACAGAAGAGTGGTAGGTATACTTGATTCCTAATTTTAATTAAGCAATCGAACTAGGAGAACCAACTATTTTTACCTCTATAGTGTATTTAGGTTCTGGCTGGAAAACGCAAGTTATTCAAGTTAATAATTTTAGTACTCGACAAGTGTAGGAGATCTGAATTTTTTTCCTCCAGTCTCGTTGGTTATCGTTTAAATCATGTGATTTTTGAAGGTGATTTTAGTTAGTTATTATTTCACCTATACACATTTTTTTCTCGATATTTAAGGAATAAAAAGTTTCTTTTAAACACAGCTTTGGTCTTAGAAGAAAAAAGACCATGTGCCTAATATTTGTTTTACTAATTTCTACTGGTTTTAATATTATTTTTATCTCGCATCTATGATTTTAATTAATTGAAATCTATAGCTTTACTGCAATATTTAATTTATTTCCTTTTGTAACGTATAATGAAATTATTTTTATCTTTGCCTGATCTTGATTTATTTTAGATTTATGAAATAACTTCATTCAGTACTTGATTTCTATTTAATTACCTGTCACAAGCTAGTTATCTATTATTTAATAATAGAGAACAACCATTCGCAAACCAATTTCGAACACAAGTTCTGCTCAAAATTGTGGAGGCATTGATAATTTAATTTTAAATTAATTTCTCTTTCCGTATGTGTATCTCCAGCGTAGCAAATTGGTGGTTATTTATACTTCTCTATTTATTAATTTTTTGCTAAAAATCTAAACTAAAACAACGAACATTCCCCGCCAAATTCGGACAGAACTGCGTACTTTCTTGGCGAAACTGGTTTGTTTTTCATGTTTTGATGCTCCTGGCACTATACTCAGCCACCCGGTCAATGACGTCACAGGCCAGATTTCAGGCACTCTGTATCACTCCCTAGGACGCACCACGAGGTAGTGATCCAGTGTACAGATATCACCATGAATATTACATTACAGTTTTACTTTCCTTCTAGACTCTGTTAGAGGGAAATTACATTGAACCCATCGTTTGTTGAAATTGCTAATATTTTATTTTGCACCCTACCGTAGCCTTATTACTTGGGAATAAATATTAAACAGCATGCTCCAAATCTATACGCCCTGAGTTCAGGGGGCCTTCAGTTTCTGTTTTTAGTAAATTAAAATAAATACATTCGTAACAAATTGCCGCTAAATTAAATAATTATAATCTTAACAAATTGCATTTAGTTAGATATCACAATTACAAAAAAACAACATAATATCAATTTAAAAATAGGCAAAAAATGCAAAAGTTTTCACCGTTTCGATATGTTGGAGAATGACCGAGATATAAGTTGCCAAAATATTAAAACTTCTCAATTTTGCCCTGTATCTTACAATGCCACAAATCCTCAAACAAACATGTATTTTATACTGATTTATTGAAAAGGAATGATAATAAAAGATGACCACAATTATATGTGTTATATGTTTGATACTAATCATGATTAAAGAATATTTTAAATTTTTTTAAATAAGTAACAACTTCTTTAGGAGGATTTAAATTTGCAAAACTATCAAAGTAAACTACTTTATTATTAATCTTCTTGTAAGCTACCCAGTGTGTTCCGGATCCTTTGTCCGAATCAAGAATAATTACACCACATTCGTTCTTCTTTGGAATTGTCGGTAAAGTGTCTCGCATAAATACTCCACGGAAATTAGCCAAGTTCAATAGTTTCGAATATCGCTCGAAATCTATATTAGTCAATGGTCGTCTAGGTAGCTTTACTGGGAGTTTTTTGACATCTTCTTGAGAAACAAACCATAACCCATCTTGTGTTTTGCAAGATATAAACCATTACCTTTCTTGCCTAAAGCAATGGCTTCCATTGTATGGTTATGTCTTTGAGATTCCTTTAGTTTATCTGGCATCATTTACAGCTTTCGCAACGCCTGCAGCACCACCAGTCAAGGCGCCCAAAGCACTCAATGCTGCGAAAATTGGTATGAATTAGATAATTCCACCGATTTTAGGTACTCGAATAACTCTTGTTTAATAGACATTCGTGCAGCTTTAAGTGCTAATTCTATATTATCATTAGGCGAGCCGTTTCCATAATGTTTTACATGTTTCTTCACTTTACTTAAAACACAGGATTTGAACGGTTTTTTACACCCCATACCCATCTTGCGTTTAGCTTTCATTGCAGAAGTAACGAACCAGGTTGCACTCTTCTCACCGAAAGTTGAATCCTTGGCTTTAACTCGTTCCCAAGCTCTGTTCTCCAAGACCTTATCTGCTTGATGACGTTTATTCAGATCCTCGCTTCTAGAATATTCAATGTTGTGGTCTTTGCAATAACTATCCAACTTATTTATAGGAAGGTCACCTCGTGCTAATCTCTTTTCAAGTTTCGTGCCTGGGCCATAATACGAATATCCTGGGAAATGTAGCTCGAAAGGAAGTTTGTTGATTGTCCTATTTAAGAGACCTTCACCCCTCAACACATTCATTACTACTAAAGACACTACAGGGTGTACACTGTTTATATAAAATGCGAAAAGAAAAACAGAAACTTAATATTAATATTGCCAATTTTGATGTGAAGAAGATCAACAATCGAAAGCGACATAGTGAACTCTTACCAGATACGATACGTGCGATCATTTGCGGTCCAAGTAATTGCGGAAAAACGAATGTTATGCCAAGTCTCTTAACTGATGTAAATGTGCTAAAATTTCAATCAGTATTCACATTCGATGATGTGGTTTGTAAGAAGCATGATAAGATAATGAATTATTTTGTATGGGAAGACATAATGCGATTGATTCCCTCTATTTATGTCAAATATATTCGAAAATACCTAAGCAGTTAGTTCGAGATAATGCAAACATGTCGGTATGACGATCACGTAAACACCGATATGTCGATGGATATTTTTAAAAATATTTGTTCAGAGACTTTGAAGAATAAATATGGATTTCTAGTAATAGTTAAAGATGTTGATAATCGTAAAGGTAGATATAGAAACAAGTTCGATACCTATATAATACCTTAAGCTAATGATAATTCTCAGTATAAGTCGTGATCTGATTGAGAGTACATCTCTGGTCTGCGTAATACTTGATTATCTGCTACAACAGCCTATACAGGTCTATACACAACTTAAACAGGGCTTTCTGACCTGTCTGTCCTGTCTAACCAGTCTACCCTGTCTGACCTATCCTGATTGACCTGTCCTGTTTAACTGTCCAATCATGCCACCTGTCCTAAGCAAATTTGATAAAGATGTTAAGAAGAGGATTAATGATACTGCTAGATCTATTAGAAAAAAGTATTTATCATTAAAGTTGGAGCGTTCTGAAGAAGATGAGGCTCTCAACAAGATTTTGAATCCTATAAAAGAACCTCTAAATAAGCTTGTGGAGAATGCCGAGAAAAAACTTAAGAGACGTGAGGTGTCTAAAATACCAAAAACCCGCATAAAGGAAACATATGAATTTCCAAAACCTCATCAGCTCGAGTCAACTCGAACCAGTACTACGAAATATCAACCACTCGAATTAGTAGCCGGTACATCAAAGGATTATATAAAAGACGAGGAGGAGGAGGAGGATGACGTTTTTAATAAACCTATTCATGAGCTAAAAGATGATGTCCAAAAATATATCATTGAAAGAAGCGATGCATATAAAGAATTTTTAGAGCAATATCCAGAAATATCGAGAGAGTTTGTTGATTAATATTTGGCTGCCTCTGATCAGATCGATTAAGCTTATGGTTTACAACACGATCAAACATCAGATGGTTGGTCGATGGGTTCAGAAAAAATAGATTTAATGCCTAATGGTGATATTAAGGTTGGTACTGTTGAATATCCGGGGACACGTGGATTATACGAATTATTATTTTTTAAAAATCCAAAATATAATACAAAAACAGATGCTCTACAATTTAAAGATATTTTAAATCGAACAAACGCCCACAGGAGAAATTATAGTCCAAGCGGACAAATAAAAGGAACTAATTCAGCAAAATATCAAAACATTGTAAGGCTATTGATTAAACTACCGACTTCTACGGCATCGGAAACTGCTAAAACTGGAAGAGTTCTTCCGTAGAACACTTTTACTTTGAAATGAAGAAATAGGTAGAGAACTGTTGGTTGAAAGTTGATATAACGCAACGTCAACAGATATGTAGACAAAGATGGGAAATAAATTAATTTTATGATGACAGAGGCTCCTCCAGTAACTCAACGAGAGAGAGCCCTCACGGAGGATGAGGAAATTACCCTCCTCCGTGTGGACTCACTCTCGTTAATACACTACTAATGTAACAAGAGCCTAAAATTATTCTTCAAGTCCCGACTGACTAGCGCTTTTTTGTGAGCGATGAGGAGCGGTGTTACGGGTGGAAATTCTCCTATTTATAAAAGTCATTTTAGAAAGGAATATCGATTTTTTAATCATCTCTATTGTCTTTTTTTCGAAAAGTTCGTACCTGTCTAGGATTCTGGCAAGCAGTATTTGAATTGACATTTAAGAGTTTTTAGTTGAATGTCAGTCGATAGTTTTTGACGTGATTACAGATTTGTTTCTGTTTATTAATCTAGTAGGATGAGAGAAAACCGAAGAAAACTGTTGTTGTTGAGTCTGTAAGACTTTTGTTTTATCATTAGCCAAAGAAAATCCCTTGGGGTGAGAGGGAGCTCTCGAGAAGTGATTTATTTCGTAAATGAAATAGGCTGGAAGTCATTTGAGACTCTCGAGGGAGGGTTAGTTGCTTGTAGAAGAAGTTTTTAGCAACCGCTGTAATGGCAATAAGCCCGTTAATCCTTTCAAGATACCCAGGAAGGTTTTGGTGAACCCAAGTTATGGGGTTCTAGTAATTGGATACTAGTAATTGGATTCTAGTAGTTGCATTCAAGTAGCTGGATTTTAGCAGCGGAATTCCGGTAGCTGGTTGTTGCGGGGTTGTAATTGCTGATTCCCTGTAGGGTAGAAAGAGCCACTATTACCTGGAACCTGACTAAATTGGGCTGTTAGATATACAAAGAAAGATGATGGCCAGTTTTCGGACATAACTTTACAGGAGATCGTTCTTCAAGATAAGTTATTTTTATTCATTTTATCACTTTTAGCCATCAATATTGTGCCAGAAATAATTACTTCATTATAGAGACAAAACAGAATTTAGTACTGAAAACATTTATCTTAAACGCTTTAATATTTTATTTAGTATCAAATAGCAATCATCATAATCCACTAGAGGATATATAATACCTTTTGTGAAGTGTTACTACGCCGGCCTAGTTTTATTAGATACTTCTTACTAGATTTATGGATAATCTCTAGTGCATATTATATCCGAGGAAGTTTATTCACTCTAATACCTTTTTACTTCATTTTGGCATTGATATTAAAACGTAACATAGCATTTTGAGGGATACTAACCGAGTTAAATTAACTTAGTATAGTCTATGTGATAAGTTCGGTATATCTATCACCGTCTAGGTTGCAGGTTACAGCAGAGCGTTTCGGAGAGTGAACTTTCAAATTTTTATAACCTTTTTGCTTGACACCTCTCAAAATTTTAAATAAGATTGTCAAGATGACAAGAGGGTGTGTCTAGTGCATTATAAGATTCTTTACACAAATAGTGCACTATATAAATATCCGCCTTTCCCATTGGTCGATCCGCATGGCCCTCCGCTCGCTTCGCTCGCTACGGGAGCTCAAGAAAAGGAAACTAACCAGGTGCTAACCCAATCTAACCCAAGACATACCCAAGAAAAAAAGCTGTTTAGAAATATAATGTTAAAAAAAAATTTTTAAAAAGCAACGGGGTTCGAACCCGCGTTTTCCAGGTGAGACCCAACGATCTAAACCTCTACACCACAAGAGCTCTTGACAGAAATCGATTGCATCACGCAGACATATCGTAATAGGAGATGGATCGACCAATAGGAGAGGTCGATTTTTACATAGTGCATTATTTGTGTAAAGGATCTTTAAATGCGTGTCTAGTCAGACCGTAACTTATTTAACGTTTAATTGAATTTTCTTATAAGGCTAGAGGAGCTTGCTCTTATTTTTATTTCAAAATAAAAGTATTGACCTCACATACTTGGTATTATTTTGGGTGAATTTGAGAATTTAGAAGCTCGAACCACCCTGAGACGAGCTAGGCCAGGTATTCGGTTGCAGACGGTGCTGGTTGAGCTATTAGAGGACTGGTGTTGACCGAATTTCAAGGTATACAACTGATGGCATTATTCATTTGGTAATTCTTCATTTGTTAGTAATCTGTCGTTCAGCGCCATCTGCCGAGTATTTTATCTTTGAATTGAATAACAACAACGCGTCCAATTTCAAAACAGTTTTTAACAGTAATTCTATCTAGAATACAAGTAGTAGTGAGTTATAATTTGGGATCTGATAACTAATTGGCAGGAACATAATAGCGGCCTGCAGGGTTTTTTGTTGGAAATAAAAATATTGTTGAAGTGAAACTTCTTTAGCGAGGGTAAGTCCGAAAAAATAAGAATCAAATGAAACGGAAATCAAAGTGAAACACTTTAATGAAGCATATTTCAGTATATCTAGAGAGCAGGACATGTACTCGGGGTAAAATAAGGATCCTGGAAGAAAACTGGATTCCGTAACCCCCCTCTTCCGTTCGGCATGGTGAAGGGGGAGGAAAAACTAAAATAATTCATTTCGGGAGAACAGGAAGAGCTACGGGGTCGAAATTTTTATGGTAGGTGCGCCTCACGCGGTGCTATCTTGGATCATATGGAGGGGGGAGCTCTAATTTAAGGGGAGATTTTGGGAAAAAACCGTTTTTTGCCGATATCTCTGCAATGGAGCATAGGATCGAAAATCGGACAAGCGATGAACCCCGGTAAGTGGGGGCGGAAATAAAAAGAAAAGTGTCGAAACCGGGGGCAAAGGTTGAGGAAAAAATAAAAAAAAACTAAATAAAAACCCAATTCCTAATATCTCTTTCAGAATTTTCACTTCAGTTGTGTGCTTATAAAGGTGAGGCACATAATTTCTTTTTTTTTATTAAAGTGCAGCGGCAATAACTCCTATATTAAATCGGTATTGGCAGCGGCCGCTCTCAGGGTCACTATCGGCTTCCTTTGCGATGACTTGATTGATTTGAAAGGATATACCGATTTTTTGTTCTTAAACTAGAAGTACTAGAGTTTTTTGGCGTTCGGAACTCGTAACGCCCGGGCGCCCCGCCGATAAAGTTGGACACTCTATTTTTTGCATCAATTGCCTATCACATAGGCATAACAAAAGTTATATAGTAAAATCAAAATGTTGGGCGAGTCGGTGCGGCGCCCGCGATAAAAATAGGAACTAAGAATGGTTTAATTTGTACATTTTTTTATTAAGTAAACCTTTTCAATTTATAAAATAATGTATCGTTGTACTGAACATAGATTCATATATAAATTGTACTTTTGATATTTAAGTAGACATTGGGATAGTTTAGGGTCTAGGGCATCGCGCCGCCGGCGCCTGTCCCACGGCGCCTGTCCCACTATCTGGACGCCAGTAGGCTATAGCCTAGTTAGCCTAGTGGGTAATCCAGCCCTGATCTTCGCACACACACCGTTCGTCGAGCGCCATAGAATCTCTCTTTAGTTGTCTGCCAGTCTGCCACTACCATAAAAAAAAACCCTAAATGTGAACACTATAGGCCACTATGATCGATTCTATCAGTTTGGTTGCTAAACTAAAATCGAAATTTAATAACTCCTTTTTGTTTTGTATGATCAAGTCCTTTCTTCCCTTATCAAAGAGCCTTAAGTTCTAAAAGCTAATATTTTATATGCCCTACAGTTCAAAAACATACCCCCACGGCTAAAGACAACGTGGTATATGCAACGAAGGTGGGCAGATACTGTAATAGATAATGCCTGTCCATATACTGCCCTAAATATCGGTTTAATTCAAACGATTTGCGGAATAAAATGAGATAAAAACGGGATATTAGATATTCACGTGTAACTGGCCGATGCGAATTCACAAATTATCACCCGTAATGTAACACGCAAATTAAAAGCTTAACAGTTTTATTCTCTCTACAGACTTTTGGATATAAGAAAACTTGAAACAAAATCAATGCAAACAACGCAAGAAATGAAGAAAATTAAGAGCCTACCTTCTCAGCCTTCTCGATTTGGTCGCCGGTACAAGATAGGTCAAATTCCTGTCCTTCCTTTCAATCAGAATCACTTCTTGAACAAAAATTGCACCGACGCGCAATCGTCACAAATTTAATGTTTTACTTTTCTACCGTACGAAGCGACCGATTTCAAGCATATGAGCTGCATATTTGAAATTATGTAACATTTTTAAATAATATATTCTACTGCTGTATTTATGTAAATTGAACCATAACATTAATTTTCATTTTACAATAACTAAATAATTGACTGACATTTATTTAAAAGACAAAAAACAGTTTTAAACGAACTTGATGGGCAACACAAGAATTCATTAATTATTAATATTTTCATACTGTTTAATGCGGAATTTTCCACACTGTTGTTACCGGGTCGGTTCAGACAGTAATTTAAAACAGGTTGAAGATGAAAAGTTAATATTTTAAATCAAAAATAAGTACAAGTGAGCTCGCAACAATTAATTAAATTATTAAAATTACCATAGCATTATTTAGAAAAATTTGTTGTTTTTTCTTATAGTCTGTAATTGGCTTACAACATATTGTCTTTTACATCTTTTACGTGTAGCCATAGATAACTGTATCGTTACATTTCTTAATACTGAAGTGTCTGCGGAATTTTTGTGCCACAATTTCTATTTTTGAATCATATATTTTCTATTATCGTGCCTCTTGCCGTTTCGTTATCGTTATCTGTTAAACTAAGTTTGGCATTGTAATTAAGTCAATTCTGACGCCTTTAAAAAGTTTCTTTCAAATTAATGCCATAATATATAGTATATACGGTTAGATATAGTATATTATTTTATATGGAGGAAAAGTGATACTTTTCATGGCGCGCTCGTGTTTAACAGCCGAACGGAGTGAGGCTGGTAATAGAGAGCAAGCCATGAAAAGTAACTTTTCCTCCAAATAAAATATGCTGTTTTTTCTTCAAATGTCGAGAAATTAATGCAAAAACATCTCTTTTTAATAGTAATAGTATCTAATTATTATTAAAGATAAATGGGTTCGCAAGGCGGCTTAGACCACGGTCGTAGGTGGCCTTCCTTAGACCGGTGTCGGTGAATATAACATAAAGCTGTCAGTGGACACTGTCAACAATAATTATTTTTTTACGATTGGTCCCTGATTGCGTTTTAATTCCGTATTGATAAGCAGTTATTGAGTAAGTTCGATTAAATAATAACCAATTTGTTCCTAAATTAGTGATTTTTAGAAATGCAGTCACAAATTGAGTGATAAATACAAATTGTAGTATAATAAATCTTGAGTTGTTGACGCCTATTTTGTTGTCTGTTTGTATTGTATCTATGTTGCTATGACAACACTTTTACCTCCGCCGGCGGAAAAGTGAAAAGTAAAGCTCCGGCGGAGGAAAAACGAAACATCACGGCCGGCTACACAGTCGAGTAATGACGGACTTACTGACGTTTGAAGAAAAAAATATATGTCTCGTTTATCATATCTTTTAACTGATTCTTCCGGTAAACATGTTGGCACTTTACATTAGTAAACGAAGGTTTAACTTAATATTGCATTATAGTTTCTCTTATAGCTTATTTTCGATATCACTTTATTTGCAACATTTGGTAAATACATACACAAAAGTAACAGTTAATTCTCCAAACAGTGTATACAAACACTGGCCTCGAGAAATAGCTACATAAAAACAATGTGCAGAATTTTATCTACCTACTATATAGATATATCTAAAGGTATTATTTAATAATTCGGTTAATACCCAACGTGTGAGGTATTTTAGTGTTACGACGGCAACATTTACAAAAAGGGGCAGGCTAAGGAATGGGATGGGGAAGGGACACAAATTATTATTTTTAACTCCAGTCAGTATGTCAAGTTTGCAAGTATGTGTAAGGGTTAATTTTCAATACCCTTCGATTGTTGTTTTGAAATATTATGGTGAATATATCAATGCTAAAAAAATAAATAAAATGGTTCTCCCTATCGCCAAAAATATTTTGTCGAAATATACCAAGACAAATTTTCAATTTCAGTTTTCGGTATTTATAAACAAACGTGAATAAATAAGTGATTTTTCTCTTAAAAATACCATTTCTCAAAAACTAATTTTCCTTTGTCAAAAAAATCCTATTAGCTGTCTAGTGTGTTAGTGGCTAAAGTAAGTAGGTACTTTACACACGGTAGTAGAAAAGCTTTTTGAACGCGTTTTCACTTTTTATATACAGTATGTCCACGGGTAGGGTTTACATGAGAGCAAACGGATTAAATTTTGCAAGACGCGCAAAGAGGTCACTTTTAATAAAAATAACTTGAAAATAAAATTGGAAGTGCTACTTTAAAATTACCGTCCTCTACGTACCATTGCAACAAAATACAACAAATTGAGGTTTCTAAAAATCAATATTTTCAGATTTTTTGATTTATATTGTTAACAATAAAATAAATTTCAGCAATATTAAAAATTGTATTCGTTACTTTTACTTTATTTTAAGTAACCTACACGAAAAAATTGTAATTCTTTAAGTTTTTTAGCAAATACGCCCAAAAAAATGTTACAATTTGAAAGTTCTAATATATTTATGCAAATTTGCACTTCAACGTAGAATCAAATTTGAACAACTTTTCTCATTGACACTTTTTGATATGTCGTCAAATGACCCCACTTTTTGCCTTGTGATCATTTGCATTTGTCAAAATCGATTTTTGGCTTATTGGACATGCTGAATTAATCCCCAAAAGAGTTGATTTCGGTATTTGAATAATAAAAATGTTTCCAATTTGTTTCAGCAAGCATTATGCCGGTCACTAGGTATATCCCGAAAAAGTTCTTTTCAAACATAACATTTGAATGGCTCAGATATTCTATGTATAAGTACAGTTATGGTTAATTAATAAAAATTAAATCTAAACATTTGTAAAAGTAAGTTGGTAAGTAAATTTTTTTATGTTTTAATTTACTAAAAAGTATTCACAGTTACAAAATTGCTTAAGTCGAACAAACTAATGACTACATAATTCTTTCGAGACCGAGAACGAGAGTCTCGTTACCTTGGTCTCGGTCTCGATAGGTAAGTCTCAGTCTCGGTCTCGATTCTAATTTCCAAGACCGAGACCGAGACCATAGTCTCGCGAACCCCTAATGTATACTTTACAGGGTGTAAGTTGTTTTGACTAAATTATCTCCTGAAGACTTGTCTGCAAAACAGCTGTATACTTTACAGGGTGTTAGTTGTTTGACTAAATATCTCCCGCATATTATTGTGTGTAAATTTAGTTATCCGGAAAGGTGCCTACACCAATTGGGGCATGGGCCAACAGCTGTAGGAGCCGTTAGCTAACAACAGCAACCATTTGTCATGCTTGGCTGATGCACTTTACTGTTTTGCATTGTGTCTAATGCTCCTAAATGATTTAGGATTTATTATAAATACAGAAAAAGTCAGTTGATACCATCAGAAAAATAATTTACCTAGGAGACAATTAAAAAATATATTAACAAGTCAGGTACTACAATTCGAGATTTTGGGAAAATTATTGGTGTTTTGGTAGCAGCGACTCCTGCCGTTCCTCAGTGTCGTTATCGTAACAAAAGACAGGGGCGCGCAAAATTTAAAGCCTTAAAAGGAGAGTCGTACAATGACAGAATATTAATTTTAAAAGATACAAAGCTAATTATTAGCTGGTGGACAGACAATCTAGAATATACTGTAAATATGAAGCCTGGTACTTTTTCATCGGATTTTTTTTCTTATGTGTCTGCGTCTCCTACAGGTGCCTATTATAGCGGCCAAAAATCTCGCGATTTTTGGGAATAAGCCAACAAGTCTAAGTATATTAATTACCTTGAAATTAAGGATGCTTGTCATGGCTTACAATTATTTACTAAATCAAATGGAAATATTACACTCTTAGAATCGATAATAAGACGGCAATATCCTGCATTAATCCCGGGGGAAGCGTAAAATATCTCTACTTAACCAATATAATCTTTCAAATTTTAGGCTGGTGTGAACAAAACGTATAACACTCTTCGCATCTTATATCGCTTCAAAAGAAAAAAGGAAGCCGATAAGGCATCAAGAGAAACTTCCGTTGAAACAGAATACGAACTAAACAAGCAGGTATATCAGAAAATAATAAGGGGTTAGATTTATTTGCAACTTATTTTCATGCAAAATGCAATAAATATATTTCCTGGTTTCCGCGGATCCAACCTCCACAGCAGTCGATGCATTTACAATCTCTTGACATGAGTATTTTTACGCTTTTCCCTCGTTTTTTATGATAGTTAATGCTTTAGATAAAATTATACAGGATGAAGCCACCGGAATATTGGTAGTACCTGCGCCTGCGTGGCCATTACAACCCCGGTATCCCTTGTTTGTTAGTTTATTAGTTGGGAAACCGTTGACTTTTAAATCGAGTAAAATTTGGTTACTCTCTATATAGAGATTCATCTCTTATACAGGAAATTTTCCTGGGGGCAAAGAAACTGCCTGAGAAGTATTTCTTCAAAGAAGCATTTTCGGTCACGCCTTCCCAATATTGTTTGCATCCATCTCAGGTGAGACTTGGAAACAGTACAATGTTGTGATTTTAAATATAAATGATTTTTGAAGGGAAGCTACAAGTTAAAGCCACCTAAACCTAAATACGATTTTACATGGAACGTTGAACCTGTATTACTCTATTTATCAACACTTTACTATCACTTGATAAACTAACAAAGAAAACTGTAACACTTATGGCACTAAGTTCAGCACATCGGATCCAAATAGGAATTTCGGGCTTTATGACAAAATATCTTTACGATTTATTCCGCCATCTCGTTTAAATATTATGTTTTCATTAATTATTAGCCAAACGGATCCGATTTATAAACGGATACAAACGGATTCTAAGAATTCGAAGCTTTAGGCGGGCAATTTTGCTCTAAAACAGAATGAGCAAGCATCGAAGTGTGAGAGCAGGCTCGGGTTGAGGATAAAAAGCTTTATGCTTTAAAAACATATCGATGGGTATGGTGATTCAGAAACTACGATGTAATCATATAGGAAGGCACGCTCGGAAATTACGATCAATCTTGATACAGGTAAGTAGGTATTCGATTAATCTATCAATTTTTTATCTTTGCCAATTATTTGATTTTGACTTTTCTCAATACAAAATTCACAGTTCTTCACAAAGATGCAACCGGAGGGGACATTGAAAATGCCGAAGCAGAATGCAACGCTAGGAAATTTGAGATCTGAGAAAACATAATTGTGTGGAAATATACCGGGTGTCAACGAATCAATTAGACAATTCATAACTTCTAGGCTATTAGATTTATCAAAATGAGGTTTTGTGTAGGTAAATGGTATAGGAAAAGGACAATTTTCGCATATTTTTCACTTTCCGGTCATTTCCGGTTTCACCGGAAATGGCTTCGGTTTCAAATTTTTAAATGAAACACCCTGTATATTTTTACATTTTTGGATTTCTGAGACAATTCTAGATCGGAATGTGATATTTTAAAAAGTTTTTACGCCTTCTTGATTTTTTTAGAGCCAGTTTTAATATTGGATCTAGGTGGCCATGGTCGGGCGCAAACTAATCTATGGACCTCAGATGATGTCAGAAAATTGCATTCGCAAAGTTTTAGTGATTAGTATGATAGATGGGAATGAAACAAGTTGCCAAAATCACATTTTTGTGTCTAACTATTTTTTTTAATGGCGACCCTTGTTTGACAAGCCCTTTCCGTAAAGAGGATTTTTTGGCGAATCTAACGATACTAATTTATTCACGATCGGATTAAAAATAAGCTCAGAAATTAAATATTACTAAGCAAAATACTGGATAAAAATGTATTTATTTTTGTCAAGTGTGCCATGGATAGCCTTGATGTATGATATTTTACAGCTGTTGTTTCAGTCTTCTTTGGAAAACAAAACACTCATTTAGGTAATGACGGAGCCATACCTCGCTTTATCAGCAGGCGTAAAAGTTTCTTATTTTCGTTGAATTTCAGTTTAAAGTTTCGTTCGACTTACATTATTTTGACGAAAAATTAAACTGAAATTCAACGAAAATAAGAAACTTTTACGCCTGCTGATAAAGCGAGGTATAGCTCCGTCATTACCTAAATGAATGTTTTGTTTTCCAAAGAAGATATAATAACAACAGCTGTAAAATATCATACATCATGGCTATCCATGGCACACTTGACAAAAATAAATAAATTATTATCCAGTATTTTGCTTAGTAATATTTAATTTCTGAGCTTATTTTTAATCCGATCGTGAATAAATTAGTATCGTTAGATTCGCCAAAAAATCCTCTTTACGGAAAGGGCTTGTCAAACAAGGGTCGCCATTAAAAAAAATAGTTAGACACAAAAATGTGATTTTGGCAACTTGTTTCATTCCCATCTATCATACTAATCACTAAAACTTTGCGAATGCAATTTTCTGACATCATCTGAGGTCCATAGATTAGTTTGCCCCCGACCATGGCCACCTAGATCCAATATTAAAACTGGCTCTAAAAAAATCAAGAAGGCGTAAAAACTTTTTAAAATATCACATTCCGATCTAGAATTGTCTCAGAAATCCAAAAATGTAAAATATACAGGGTGTTCCATTTAAAAATTTGAAACTGGAGCCATTTCCGGTGAAACCGGAAGCGACCGGAAAGTGAAAAATATGCGAAAATTGTCCTTTTCCTATACCATTTACCTACACAAAATCTCATTTTGATAAATCTAATACTCTAGAAGTTATGGCTTGTCTAATTGATTCGTTGACACCCGGTATAGTTCATAGAAGTTTAGGTGGGATCAGGTTAGATTAAGTAAGTTTATTTTACCAAAATATACCAAATAAATGTATATAACTTCAAGTCGCGTCCTTTTTTACATTTTAAAACGTTATAAGTGTGGTTGTAAAAAGCAAAAGATCATTTTCATTCGATTCGTCTCACATTCCTCGATCTAACGATATGAAACACGACTAGTCTGTTGTGAGAAACTAAAAGTCACCCTTACCCACCCTTAACACAATCTAATGTAAAAAAAGACTTTTAGTATATTACGCAAGTTTAGTTTACCAAAATATACCACATAAATCCATATTACTTCAAGTTTCGTTCGTTTTTACTATTTATAACATTAGTGGTGGTTGTAAAAACTGCATTCGATTCGTCTCTCAATCCCCGATCTGACGCGGTTAGTTTTACTTAGTATCAACTTATTTTAGTCACTTGAGTTAGTTCCAATAGGTTACAATCAATTTTAATAGATTTGTTTAGTTTTGGTTAGTCGTGTAATCAATTTTTGGTTAATTTCTCTTAGTCTTAACTTATTTTACTGATTTGAACCGGTTCCGATACGTTATAATATTTTAATGAATTTGGTTAGTTTTGGTTAGTCGTCAATCAACTTCCGGTTAGTTTCACTTAGTCTCAAGTTATTCTACTTATTTGAGCCGGTTTCGACATGTTCACAATTTCAATAGATTTAGTTAGTCGTCCAATCAACTTTCGGTTAGTTTCACTTAGTCTCAACTTATTTTATTTATTTAAGCCGGTTCCGATACACTGTAATCAATTTTAATATATTTCTTAGATTTGGCTAATCGTCCAATCACCTTTCGGTTAGTTTCACTTAGTCTCAACTTATTTTAGTCATCTGAACCGGTTCCGACGCGTTATAATTAATTTTAATAGATTGGGTTAATTTTGGTTAGTCGTCCAATCAAGTTTCAGTTAGTTTTACTCAATCTCAACCGTTTACGATGCGTTATAAACAATTTTAATGGATTGGGTTAGTTTTGGTTAATCGTCAATTCAAATTTCGGTTAGTTTCGCTTAATAGCAACTTATTTTAGTCATTTGAACCGGTTACGATACGGTATAATCAATTTTAATAGAATTGGTTATTCTTGGTTAATCGTCGAATAAACTTTCGGCGCTAGTTTCACTTACTCTCAACTTATTTTACTCATTTGGGCTGGTTCCCATTCGTTATAATCAATTTTAATAGTTTTGGTTAGCCTGCTAATCAACTTTCGGTTAGATTCACTTAATATCAACTTATTTTATTCATTTGAATATTCATTACGATACGTTATATTAAATTTTAATAGATTTGGTTAGTCTTGGTTAATCGTGGATCAACTTTCGGTTAGTATCATTTAGTCTCATCTTATTTTAGTTATTTGAGTCGGTTCCGATACGTTATAATCAATTTTAATAGCTTTGGTTAATTTTGGTTAGTCGTCTAATCAACTTGCGGTGAGTTTCCCCTTCCTAGATCTGTGGTTAGTTTCACTTAGTCTCAAACTATTTTAGTCATTTGAGTCGGTTCCGACACCTTATAATCAAGTTTAATAAATTTGGTTAGTTTTGGTTAGTTGTTTAATCAACTTCCGGTTAGTTCTACTTAGTCTCAAGTTATTTTACTTACTTGAGCCGGTTCCGATACGATATAATAAGTTTTAATAGGTTTGCTTAGTTTTGGTTAGTCGTCTAATCAACTTTCGGTTAGTTTCACTTATTTTAAACTTATTTTAGTCATTTGAACTGGTTCCGATACGTTCTAATCAATTTTAATAGATTTGGTTAGTCGTCCAATCAACTTTTGGTTATTTTCACTTAGCCTCAATTTATTTTCCTTATTTGAGCGGGTTCCGATACGTTATAACCAGTTATGCATAAACCGTGTCGTGACGTTCACTAAAATTTTCCGTGTCGTGATGCGACCTTGGAAACTCACTGTCTAGAAAACAAAGTATTCATCTGAACCGGCTCCGATAAGTTATAGTTAAATATAATGTTTCTGGTTTGTTTTGTTAGTAGCAAAAATTCGGTTCGTATAATTTGTGCTACCTATTTCGATATATTTTAGCCCGTTTTGGTTCTTTTAGTTACTTTTGATTAGTTTTGGTTAGTCATTCAATCAACTTACCGATATGTTATAATCAATTTTAACGTTTTTGGTTAATTTTGGTTAGTCGCCAAAATTCGGTTAATTTTGGTTATTTTTAACTTACTATAATATTTTTAATCGTTTCGATACGTTTTAGCCATATTTGCTGCTTTTGGTTAGTTTAGGTTGGGTTCGATAGGTGTCGTGGGTAGTCGTTCAATCAATATTCAGTTAATTTCAGTTTTGATTTTAGTCATTTCAATCGGCGCCGATACGTTATAATTGAATTTAATGTTTTTGGGTAGTATTGGTTAGTCGCTAATATTCGGTTTATTTTGGTTAGTTTTTACTGACTTTAATATTTCGGATCTGTTCCGATACGTTTTAGCCTTTTTTGGAGCTTTTGGTTACTTTAGGTTAGTCGTTGAATCAACTTTCGGTTAGTTTCAGTTAGTTCCAATTTATTTTAGTTATTTGACCCGGATCCGATAGGTTATAATCAATTTTAGTTTTTATGGTTAGTTTTGGTTATTCGCCAAATTTCGGTTACTTTGAGTTAGTTTTAACTTACTTATATTTATTTAATTTGTTCCGATTCATTTTAACCCTTTTTGTGCTTTTGGTTACTTTCAGTTAGTTTGGGTTAGTCGTTCAATCAACTTTTTGTTAGTTTCAGTTAGCCTTAATTTATTTTTGTCATTTGAACCGATTCCATTCTCAGAAACAGACTAACTCGATCTCTCATGTATATTACGTGATGTGCCAAATGTAGCATGCACTTTTTCGTGATTTGATACCCCATAATAGGAAAACAAAAACATTTTCAATGTTAATATATTATTACCTTAGTTGGCAAATATCTCGATAATGCCTTAGTGATTACTTGATTTACTTGTGTATCACACCTACCGAGTAGAACCGTAAGTTTTTACTATGATCATCTGTTCGCCTCATAGCACTGCCGTGCAAGCAAAAATGATGTACTCGCAAATTTGCGCAAAAATGATGTATTAGGCAAGTTTTAGTGTACAAAAAAAGTTCTATAAGTTCATTCTTAAACCATAACTATATCTCTATTCGTTTTGAAGATAGCTCAATGGATAAATAATCAAACATTTTTGTTTAATTAAAAAAGAACAAAATAAGGTATTTTATAAAATTTATCTGCCAAGAAAATGTATTGGCCAGTACCGTTGTATGCCATTATTATTTTATTCTATTTTACAATGGCAAAATAATGTACAGGGTTATCCAAAGGCGATTTTTTTACTTTCCCTGTACTTTTCTAAAAAAAATCTAAATAGACATCTTATGTAATTTTCTCCCGCGAATTCGTATATGTTCAGCAAAAAACAATTGAACATCAAATAAAAATGCTAGGGGTCACTTTGATATATTTTTAAATGGAACCCCCCCCCCTCTCCCACACACACACACACACACATTTTTGGACTCTCTAATCTAAACACATTTGTTGGCAGTAATGAAATTGAAAAGTTGTGCGGCTATTGTCCCGCTATTCCGGACATTAGAAATAGTAAATGTGAAGGTTTAAATCACTCACAAAAAAAAACTGTAACAATCATTTTGCCATTGGAGGGTCTTAAACTTTTGATTAGCAATACAAAGGTACGTGCCACTATACATTCTTTTGCACATAGTTTAACCTCAGTTGTTAGTATATCGTGCGAAAGTTAAGCACATATTTTTCTATCCAATTTTTAACATTAAAAATGTTTTGGTTTTCCTAGGATAGGGCCTCAAATCGTAAAAAGGGCATGCTACATTTGCTACACATGACGTCATACGTGTGATAGATCGTGTTAGTTTGTCTACTTAAACTTAAATTTGATCATAAGATATCGGAATCGGTTCAATTTTTTTTATGGCAGTGGCACATACACTAAAGGGAGACCCTATGGCGCTCGATGAGCGGTGTGTATACGAAGATGTTGATTGACACGGCTCTTGAATATTTGCAAGTTGTAATTAGTGGGAAACAGATGTCCTGGAAGTGAGTTCCACAGTGATACCGTGCGCCAGACAAAGGAGTTTTGGTAAAGCGATGTTCTAGGTGTTTCCAGTTGTACGACGAACTGGTGTGCTCTTGCCGTCTATCGTGACTGTCTGACAGGAGCTGTCAGGGGTGGGATGAGGCGGACCAAATCCTGGGAATATCTGCCTTGAAAGTATCTGTAAAACAGAGATATATCGGCTATATGTCTGCGGTGTTCCAGACTTTCTAGATTCCGGGTAAACTCCTTGTCGCGAGACGCACAGCTCTCTCCTGAATGGAATCCAGCAGCTTTAGGGTGTGCTGTGGTGCGGCACCCCAGATATGTGAGCAATATTCTATCAGCAAGGTCTTATTTGCGCTTTGTAGAGCAAGAGCAACTGCTGCGGTGTATAGAGTTTTTTGTTGCGAAATAGCGCACCAAGCTTCTGGGAGGCTGATTTGGTCATGCCAGGACATATTGCTGTTGACATAGTGATGTCAGGGCCCGCTGTATTGGCCCTCTTGGTAAACGTGGCTGCTTGGGTCTTTGCTGCATTGAACTGGACCAAATTTCGGTCGCCCCAAATTTGAACTTTCTCGAGGTATAGATTAATTGCTGTAATTTGCTCCTGTCTGGGGTGATGAGTCTCAGTCGCTGGTAAGGGTTTTTCTGATCTAAAGTGGGAGACAAGGATACTGTAATCTGCAAAACTGTAAACAGGATTATTTGTTTCGGTCAGCAGTTCATTAACATAGATGACTAAAATAAATTGGAATTAACTGAAATTAATCGAAAGTTGATTGAACGACTAACCAAAACAAGCCAAAAGTAACCAAAAGCACCAAAACGGGATAAAACGTATCGGAATAGATTAAAAATATTAAAGTAAGTCTAACCCAAATTAACCGAATTTCGGCGACTAACCAAAACTTACCGAAAACATTAAAATTGGTTATAACGTATCGGAACCTCTTCAAATGACTAAAATAAATTGGAACTAACTTAAAGTAACCAAAAGTTGAATGAGTTACCAAAAGTAACTAAAAGCACCACAACGGGCTAAAACGTATCGGAACAGATTAAAAACATTAAAGTAAGTCAAAACTAACCCAAATTAACCAACTTTTGGCGATTAACCAAAACTAACCAAAAACATAAAATTAATTATAACTTATCGGAACCGACACCCTACGTTATAATCAAATTTAATGTTTTTGGTCACTTTTGGTTAGTCGCTAAAATTCGGTTCGTTTTAAGTTACTTTACTTTTTGTAACCTATTCCGATACGTTTTAGCCCGTTTTGGTGCTTTTGGTTACTTTTGATTAGTTTTGGTTAGTCATTGCTTTAGTTTTAGACAATTTTAATTTATTTTAGTCATTTGAACCGGTTCCGATCGTTATAACAAATTTTAATGTTTTTGGTTAATTTTAGTTAGTCGCCAAAATTCGGTTAATTTAAGTTAGTTGAAACTCATTTTAATATTTTTAGTCCGTTTGATATGTTTTAGCACTTTTTGTGCTTTTGGTAACTAACTGAAACTAACCGAAAGTTGATTGAACGACTAACCAAAACTAACAAAAAGTTAAGATGCATCAAAACAGGCTAAAACCAATCGGAACAAGTTAAAAATGTTACAGCAACGTTATGGCAAATGGTATATTAATAGATTTTCCTATCTACAAGTGGAGGGTAATTTTTTTAGGTCTTCATATCCGCACCTTTTTTTGTAATTGTGATAATGTTTAACATTAATGTTAAAAATGCATTTCTTTAATTAAATATATTATAAACACTCGTGTTTGTATTTTTACTTTTTTAAAGCTTTTAAAAACTATTTGAATTACAAGTCACATTTTTGCGTTTTTATTCATCATTTTCAATGTCCCCCCGATTGCATCTTTGCGAAGGACTGTGAATTTTTGTTAATTCGAGACAAAATAATGTCATCGCGAGTGAAATTAATGTTTCGGCTGTTAAACGAAAATACTATTGAGGTATTTATAACAGTGTTATTAGAAATTTTCTTCTTATTTTATTTTTAATGTATAATATTTATTTAGTTTATGGTCAGCTCTCATTTTAGTTCCTATTTTATTTGTGAGTCCTAATTCTAAATATCTGAAAAGCGAAATGATATTATTAAAAAGCCTTTTTGTTTGAAATAAAATGGTGTTTTGAAACTAGCATGGAAGTTTTTAAAAACAACTTTTATTTCTAGTGTTACTTTAAGAGAATTTTTACATAGAATAAAATTTGAAACTTCTTATTGCTTTAGTGCCTGCTATGAAACCATCAGGACCGGATTAAGGGTCCAAGGCGCCCTAGGCTAGTCGGCTCTCGGCGCCCCCCCCCCCACCTTCGTGTTTATGTTTTTCATAGTTTTCTTTTACTGCACGAATAAAAATTATCTCTTAATACAAATTTAATCAAATTTGTTGAAAAAAAAACTACTTTACTTTTCGACATTTCATTGGAGCAAATTCAGTAATTATGTGACAAAAGTCTAATGTTTGGACAAGTTCCGATTCAATGGCTAAAATAGATAGATAGGTATGTCACCTTTTGTTGGCTTAAAGTGCTTCCACGTGGTTTTCACTCTATTTAGTGTTTTTACGCTGTTGTCGCTATTGCTTCTTTGGAGTTTTTTTGAAGATTTATGAAAACACTTGTTTTGTGATATCGTCCGAGTATAACAAAACGACGAGTAGCGACATAAAGCGTGGGCACCTTTGATGTTCAAGGGACCGATTCCGGTAAAGCCGAGGACAGTTAGACACCATATTTGTAAACTGCTCAAACCATGAAGTGGCTCGAAAGGAAGCTACTCGGTGACTACACTATAAAAAACTTGAAGTGGAAAATTGCTCAAGTTTCATATTTGAATCTGACTCAGTAAAATTTAAAGCTTTTCTATAATTCGTGGCTTTTGCTACTTCTTGTCCCCCTTGTCAATAATAATTTCTGAAAGCTTTCACTATAAAAATATATATTACTTATATATTTCTTCTACGATTTGTTGATAAAGTAATCTCAATAGTTTCTCGGAATTTTATTTAAATAATTAGTTTCCTTTAGTGAGGGGGCTTTGAGAGAAAAATAATGTATTTCATGAATCATGTTAAGAAGTTGATGTGTCAATTTTTAACCTGAATAAAGCACTTTGGAATTTATTGAAGAGGTGTAGCAGAGGTTTTTGATAGGTAGTAGAAAAAGATATACGGCGTTTTCAGCGGTTCTTAAGTAGACATTTCTTATTATACTAGTTTCAGCAACTTCTTGATATTATTAATAGTACTCCATTTCTTTAAATTACGATAAGTTATATTTACAAAAGTATTGGGTTAATTTTTTAGAACCTTTGAAACGTGGAGGAAAATTAAAACTTGTAACAGCACAAACAAAAAGTTTTTATTAATTCTGTAACTGTTATCGATAGGCTGAGGAGTTGTAAGTTAGAAGTATACTTACTTACCTGAGTTGTCTCAAGGGATTCTAACCCTCACCCTCACACCCACTCTTATGAAGACAATGGTGTTAAATTATTAATTTGAATAAAAGACAACAAATCTCACTAGTCTAACAATGTTTTTTAATCAAAGGTCATTGAAAGTAGATTCGACAGAAATGCAACCAAAAAATGTTTAATTTCAATGTTTAATAAACAAATTTTGACATACGGGTACTACCAAAAATAAGAAATTACCACATAAAGACAAGACTAAGTCATCCCAGGGAGGGATGGCTGACTATGTCCTCTATAAGGAATGGCTCGAAAAAAAAACTATTACTGACCGACGGTCCAACATTAGCAGCCTGTTTAAGAGTAAGATAGCACCAACTCTTCATTCCCGCCAACCTTGTTCGATCTTCCTCCGTCTCGGTACTCTATTTGCACTGTTGGTAGATATATTCGGTAAAAATTCTAGCAGAAGCATTTAAAGGGATAAAACTTGAACTGTCCTCCCAAGGCCATGAACTTCGGTTAACTTAGCAGAATCTAGGACTCAATACTGACCACGTAATGCCAATGCTTTCAATTATTTATAGTTAAAGGTCCCTGTGCATAACATGTATTATTATATAATTATACCTACATATACTAATAAGACATAACGAATGTAATAATGCTTATAATAAATTAGTGGTTGCTATCATATAAACAATACTAGCTTTAAAATTACGGTAACAATTTACCGTTACATAACCCTATTAATAAACCATACAAAAATAAATATGAGAACAATATTACTCAAAGCTATGAGCACAAATTAACAATATCATATCTAGATCAAATCACTTAAAAAAAATGCTAATACATACATACTACATACATAAGTTTTCATAAATCAGAGTAAATTATTATGAAATGAAAAATGCAATAATTTTTATCAACTCTACATGTGATAGGATTTTCAATTTCCGAATGCCTTTTTTATCAGAACTATTACATTTGAGATGTCTATTATTAAATTTTAAAGAATAAAATATTTTTAGTCTAAATTGTTTTAATACAAACAACTGGGGAAAATTTGAACAGGGATGGAGAAATTGTACTTTTTCAAATATATTCAAGAGATAATTAAAATTTTTTTCGCCTGTACATATGTTCTCAAACTGCGAGTTGAAAATACTTGCTAGTGGTGATGATAAAACACCAAAAGTTCCCTTGGTTGCATCAAAAGCTTTAAAATGCGACAGAAGTTTGTCTACATCAATACTAGTACATTCTCTGCTAAAAGCATAGCAAATGTCACATGAATATACTTCCAAACACATTTTCATCAAATATCCACAGACATAATAGAAAGCATTCTGTGGTGGAATGGTTTCTTTACGGTAATTGCAATCAGGCAAGCAAATTGCTGCAGTTGATGTTTCCGACTGCTTATTAATAATTTCTACCATGTCCATGGATTTTAAACTAATCAGAACATCATCTAAATTCTCTCTACAATTCATGAGATTTTAGTGGAAATAATTCCGCACAAATAATTGTCTAAAGGCACTTTGAAACTGTATTGATGTGGGATTTATGCAATTGCCTCCCTGCTGCGTTACAGGATTTTCTAAACAATCTGGTTTTAAGACATTTATACCCACAGTTTAAAAGTTCTTGCCATAAACTGAGAAGCCTTCTTATTGTAACAGACCAACGTTTAATAATCCTAACCATTTTTGTTTATTACCTTTAAATTTGTCAAAAAATCCAAAGCTTCATTTAAAAATTCTAACTGTGAATCAGATCTGTCAAATACATTCTTCAATTTATAAGAATTATTCAATGATAAGAAGTTCAAGATATCAAAAAAATTATTAAATTATTCTATAATTTCAATTGTTGCAAAAGCTTCATTTGGAAGTGCACCCAAACTGGCAATTGAGTGGCTCAAAAGTTGAGCGGCATAACTCACTCTCATTTTTTCAAAAGTTATGGGATTAAGGTCAGAAGTTTGTTTGGATGCACAACTGAAGAACTGCTTTTTATCACATTATTTAATAAATGACCAAGGCGTTTTTCTACCTTGAAAGTAAAAGCTGTGCTGCCTGAAGTTAGTGCGGGTGGCCTCAATTAAATGACATGGGCCAAAAACAGCTTTTCAGCATATATAATTGGTGAAAAGTGAGGAGGTAGAACACGATTATCTATTCTTAAGTTCATTGGTTAAATATCATCCAAATTCACCCATTTTGTTTCTTTATCTTTTGAAATACTAGGACCTGAAACTGATAATGAGAATGAAGGTATTGTTGATACAGTATTAACAACAAGCATAAGGCTATTTAATTGCAGTCAAACAATCATGTTAGACCAAAGTGTCTGACAAATTTCAATTAGTACAACTCAGATAAAACTGGAACTATTTATGTGACCAGTAGGTACTTTATGTTGGGTACATGACTCATAAAACCACGTAGTGTTTCTAGTAGGTATTGTTTATTGAATTAATGTGATTATAGGATGAGGTGAAATATCTGAATTTTGACTACCTGTCAGGGTAATTACTGTTTTGTAACTCACTTGTAACTAATAAATCCAATCAATAAAATTATTCTACTCATGGAATTCAAAATGCTGTTGCTAAATTCAGTCATAATGATTAGACAAACAAAATAGCTGTAGCAGTTCGTGCCATTAGAAGCAATACTAATACTGTATTTTTTTTTTAATCAATGAATAATTGCTATAAAGATTTACCTGAGTTATATATACAAAAACCCTCATAATCCTCATTATCTCTCTAAACCGCTAGGGCCATTATGGCATTCTTTGTTTAGATAAGGGATCCTATAAATACCCTAAACTACCCCAGCGGGAGGCAGTTAATCTCATAACGCCGTGCTGTTCATTTCGACCTATATAATTTTAAGTACAAATTTAAGTCTTGCGACAATTGCCTTGTAACCTAATTTTATTTTTGAATAAATATTTGTTTTAAAAAAGACGTTTCGCTAAAACTGAAATAAAAATGGCGCAGTCGGTAGTATCCTCAAAGTGAAGTCCAGAAGTTGTCCAGTTCCTTGCCTTCGAAGTTTCGCCAACAAGAAACCCAGACAGCCCAGCTTGACCCACTTCAGTCTCAACTGTTAATTGAGGATACAGAACACCAGCAAGTGAAGTGAAGTTATTGTGACAGACTCACTCTGTAAGTAATCCTTCATCTTTCCCACATTTTGCAACATTGGTGTTTTTAAACTAAGTCCTTTTGTTGATTTTCATGTGCAAAACCAACGCGTAATCTAAGTTCTTTTATATTTTCATGTGCAAAATATATTTTTTCGCTCTTTTCAAAACCCACGCATAAGTTAGGTAACTTTCGTAAAATTTAATTGAAAAATATTTTTCAAGTTCTCTTTTTACAAAACCAACACAGAAAGCTAAGTTACTTTATTATTATTTAAGAAAAAATTTATTTTGCAAACATTTATGCCTTTAGACATAGACGAACTTAATCAAACTCTTTCACATCTTACTCTAGACGGAACAAGGCGATCTCACAAAATGTCTGAAAGCCTCAGATCTATGGTTCATCTCTTAAAACCTTTTTCTGGTAATCCAAATCATTTAGAGTACTTTATCCATTCAATCGATGAATATTACAACCGATATTATACCGGAGATGAATCTCAAAAAGAATTCGTTCTTACTTCTATTAAATCTAAACTCATTGATGACGCTGGAGATTTTCTTATGTGTAGACCCGATCTCACATCTTGGTCAGATATTAAGACAGCCTTAAGAAACAAATTTGGAGACCCAATCTCCAGACAAAATCTAACACAACAATTAATGTTTACATCTAAGAGTCGTAACGAATCAGCTATTGAATATATCGATCGCTTAAAAATTTTAGTTCATCGTATTACAGCTAAATTACACTCGGAAAATTTAACAAACCTAGTAAAAACAGCTCTAGTCGAACAAACCGAAATGACAGCAGTGCAAAATTTAATAACAAATGCTCCTTCTGAACTAAGAACTCTTTTATTAATTCACAACCCTGCCAATCTTTCAACTGCAACTACACATGTTATTATATATAGTATGATAGAAAATCAGTTAAAATTTATGATAACACTCAAGCACAACATAGATCACAAATTAAACCCCAATTTAGAATAACACAACCAACACCACAAAATCCTTCATATTTCAAACCCAATCAATTTCAAGGCAACTTCCAACAACAAAGGCATTTTCTAAGCCTGCCCATCAAGATTCAACCCCAACAAATCACACAACCTCATTTCCCAACGAATCAACAAGTCTTTGGAAAACCCAAAAACGTATTTTCCCGCGAAAATTCGCACAAACAAACGAATAAACCAACGCCCATGTCTACTACTAGCAGAATTCCTTCAATGCAAACACGAAACGTGACACAAAGGCCTTTCCAAAATCAACAATTTGAAAGACCTCATAACCACTTTCAAAACATGAATAACAGACCACCTTCACTCGTGTTCACGGAATTGACTCATACCGAAGGAAACATACCACAAGATACCGCGACGTACGATATCCAAGAAAACACAGAATGTTATAGCGGACAATTCTTCGATGACCCCTATGATGACCCAAATAATCAGGAACGATATCTTGATGAATTCCAATCTAACGAAAATGAAAATTTTTTCGAACCAGCCTCGGAAAACAGTCCAGTCTAACAATAAATAGTTTCCAAATCAATGCCCTGCCTTATATTTTGATTTCAGAACCTCCATGCAAACTCCTTATTGATACAGGTAGCCATGCATCCTTAATAAGACCCCATATCGCAGAGCAATGGTTCCCCGAAACAATTATAAATTCGAAACACACCCTAGTGACGTGTGCCTGCTCAAAAAATAGCAGTAATAAAGCAAAATTTAACATCCTACGAGAATATGGTACCAACATCCCAATCGAATTTATACTTTACAGTTTTCATGACTATTTCGACGGCATATTAGGAATTAAAGACCTGAAAAAATTCAAACTCAATATCGACTTCAATAACCAAGTGCTATGTAACGAAAACATCGAAATTCCATTTCATTTTAGGAACAATTTCGATTCCACAACTTTGGAAATACCCCCAAACACAACCCATAAATGTCAAATCAAGACAGACCAACCCGAAGGACCCGAAGTATTATTTCCATATATTAATAAAAACAATATAGAAATATTACCCAGTATCCTAAAAGTTACAAACTCACAAGTATCACTTGCAATAAGAAATCATTCTCCTACGAGCACGACACTCTCGGTTAATACCCCTGACCTAAGAAAAATGTGCTCCCCCTTCGAACAAGAATCATTCGAAATTTTCAATATCGAGCAAATTCAAAGTGATCACCTCAACCCCGAAGAAAAGTCATCCGACAATTCCCAAACATCCTACATAAACCCGAAGAACATTTTCCAATCAAGTCAAACACGAGATTAAAACAACAGACGAAATACCCGTACACACGAAATCCTATCGTTACCCTTTTGTCCATAAACAAGAAGTTAACAGACAAATAGAGCAGATGCTCAATGACGCAATTATACGACCATCAGCTAGCCCCTGGTCTTCCCCAGTCTGGATAGTCCCTAAAAAAGCCGACGCATCCGGAAAAAGAAAGTGGCGCATGGTCATTGACTATCGGAAAATCAATGAAAAAACAATTGACGATCGCTATCCGCTGCCAAATATCTCGGACATCCTTGACAAACTAGGCAGAGCCCAATATTTCGCCACGTAGAAGCACTAAAGTTTTTTGGCGTTCGGAACTCGGAGCGTCACGCCGACAAAGATTTCTACAGTATTTTTTGCATGAATTGCCTACTACATCGATATAACAAAAGTTTTATAGTAAAATCAGAATATTATCACCTTAACATGTCGAGAAACTTGGACATTGGGATGTTTTAGGGTACCGTGCATCGCGCCGCGACGGACAGCCGCCGCGTCCGCGGCGCCCCCACTGCCTGGGCGCCCCTAGGCTATAGCCTAGTTAGGCTAATCCGGCCCTGGAAACCATCCAGAAGGTCATTTTGGGGAAACTTGCAGACAAATTAAAATGCCACAGATTTATTGGATGAAGGATATTAATTATTTTTGTAAATTTTTAAATTTTTAGTTTTTCCTAAACATTATTAGTCAGAATAAAAAGCAACGGTTTGTTATACTTTTATTTCTAAATATAAATACTATGTTGTGGTTTGGAACCTTCGGCAACATGCACTAAAACAGAGTTTTATCCACAATACCAAAACAGAATTTTTGCACTCGACGTGCGTTTCGCTAACCATGTTAGCATTATTAGGAGATTATTAAAACTAAGATTAAAATCTACCTAACTCTCTTTTATACTACTGTTTGCTTAATCAAGCGGAACTAAAAAGAACCTATCCTGGAATCCCACTAGTCACGCTCGATCAACCAATACAATGGACTATACGGAATAGACCCTCAATCTCTATTTAAACTTCTTACATTTAATAATTTTGATACTTTTATATGCGTCTCCTATCAGTTATATTATGAATTAATTTTAAATTTTTAATTGTTATTCTATGATTATTATCAAAAGCATGCTCGGCAATACTAGATTTTTGTGTTCTACCATACTTTAAATGGGCTATATATTTTTTGAATCTCGTTTGTATAGATCTTCTAGTTTGCCCAACATATTTTTGGTTACAATCCATACATCCACTTTCATATATTCCACTTCTTTCTAATATTTCAATTTTGTTCTTTGGACCACCTAGTAATTTCTTAATATTAAACTGAGTCTGGTATATTAATTTTAAACTTACTTCCTTAAAAATTTTTGGAGTCCTCTAGTATACTGAGTATTATACGGTATCGAAACATATTTTGTATATTCATCCTGATTAACGAAAGAGTGGAATCGCGAATGGTCTTTCTAAACAAATGCCTATTAATTAGTTTATGTACTAAGTTAGTATTGAAACCATTAACTTTCCCTATATTCCTAATTGTTTCCATTTCATTATTAAATCTTTCTCTGCTAACCATACGGTGCCGGTGTACTAAAAAATGAAAGCTGGCCATTTTTTGTTGGTCGCAGTGGAAGGAGTTAGGAATATATCGGTTAATGGCAGTATTTCTTCTGTAAATATCAAAATCTAGTGTGCTATTAGCGTTCCTAATCAGTAAAGTATCCAAAGTACCATACCCTTGGAAAATATTCGAACTCCTGGCTGATTTTATTTTGAAATCAGCCAGGAGTTCGAATATTTTCCAAGGGTATGGTACAGGTATGTGGATGACATTTTTGCGATTTTCGACACAAAAACAGCTAATATTGAAGATTTTGTAACCAAACTAAACAACCGTTTCACCACCATTAAATTTACTTATGAAGTCAAGAACAATGGCCAACTACCATTTTTGGATACTTTAGTGATTAAGAACGGTAATAATAAACTAGAATTTGATATTTATAGAAAAAATACTGCCACTAACCGATATACTAACCCAAACTAACCCAAACTAACGACTCCTTCCAATATAAAATGGCCAGTTTTCATTTTTTAGTACACCGTATGGTTAACCTTCCTCTTAGCCGAGAAAATTTTAATAATTAAATGGAAACAATTAGGAATATAGAGAAAGTTAATGGTTTCAATACTAACTTAATAAATAAACTAATTAATAGGCATTTGTTTAGAAAGACCATTCGTGATTCCACTTCTTTCGTTAATCAGGATGAAAATACAAAATATGTTTCAATACCGTATAATCCTCAGTATAATAGAGGACCCCAAAAAGTTTTTAAGGAAGTAAGTTCAAAATTAGTATACCAGACTCAGTTTAACATTAAGAAATTATTGAAATATTAGAAAGAAGTGGAATATATGAAATTGGATGTATGGATTGTAACAAAAAAACCAAAAATATGTTGGGCAAACTAGAAGATCTATACAAACGAGATTCAAAGAACATATAGCTCATTTAAAGTATGGTAGAACAGAAAAATCAAGTGTTGCCAAGCATGCTTTTGATAATAATCATAGAATTACAGTTAAAAATTTAAAATTAATTCATAATATAACTGATAGGAGATTATTAGTCGCATATGAGACATCGGCATTTCGCTTTTTTTGGGGTCTTAAATATTGGGCGATACCCTCCTTGGTTCGTTTATCCGCTGCCGCATCTGCCGCTCTCCCGTTCTGGAATAATTTTCTTTTACTTATTATTATTAGCTTTTTTTTTGGATTTATTTTGTATAAATTAGATTTTTAAGGGTTATTTCATCTGTACCAACAGATTAACGGTTTTTATAATCGGGAATTAATCCTTTTTGCCAAAATTTAATTGAATCGGTCATTTGGGAAAGGTGTCAACTCCAAAATTTCCAAAATCCCGTTTTCATTGGCACTCGAATCTAATGCTCTAGACCCATGTTCTGTATGAAAACGAGCCATCTCCGAATTGTCAATCCTAATAATTTTAGGTAGTGTATAATACAATCATTGTGAAAAGGGGGCATCTCTGGGATATGTCCCGTTTTCATAATGAACGGTTAATAAATTCGGCGTTTCGACCGTGTCTACAGTCCTCAAGAATATGAAGACCTAATCGTTCAATCATCCACTCAGAACAAATTCGAAGTTAAACATGTCACTAGTCAAGACATAGCTGCTTTCAAAACTTGGTGGCACATGTTTTTTAAGAAAAAAGTTCTTTCTTTACGTAGCATTAGCATTGGCAAGGATGTTCCCAAAGAAAACAAGGTCAGTTTTGGAGTTAATCAGTATTATGAGTTTACTTTCTATTCTAAAGAGCCCGGCGTTGTAATCGCAAAACCATACATCGATAGCGTGGTGGAGGAATGCTTTCTTCTTGCAAAGACTATGCAGAATGATACTTCACCTCTGTCATTCCTAACTGTCACAACAACCCAGCGTATCAAGGAAAAATTACTATCAATGAAAAGAAAATAAACGATTTGAAAAAACTTCTTCATTATATCCCAGAAAACTATAAAGCATTCTACGATGAGATCTGAGATTGGCCTACTACGCATGCAGATGAACCACCAGAGGAAGAGTATTAATGTGTTTCTAAAGGATTTTTTTTTTGTTCAGTGTTTTTTAAAGTTTAAGTTTTTGTGTCATTAACAAAGAAATATAATATTTTTGTTAAAATAGGTAATTTTATTTTGATTCTTGGGCTTTTTTTTGTTGGTTCATTTTGAAAACGGGTCATCTCAAAAGTAAAGAAGGGTAAATTTACAACACCCTATATATCACAAACTAAAATTTCCAGGTAATCTCTTAACTAACCCTCTATTATCGCAAAAAAAAATTAAAACAACATTTTTCTAAAAAATATTGATTTGAGACGTTTTTTGTCTGTAAAATTTGAAAATGTAGACATGCCACCTTTCCCAAATGACCGATTCAATTAGATTTATAACTGTATTTTATAATTTTATATGGGCAAATAAAACATTTGAATTTGAATTTGAATTGATATGAAAGTATGGAAATTATTAAATGTAACGTTTATCGTAAGTTTTCTACTAAGATTAGGCTAGTGAGTGCAGATATTTGGTTCCTAAAGTCTTGTAAAAAATTTAATGTTTTCCCAAATTTAATTAATATTGTTTTACCTGTACAGTAAACGAAGTATGTTTGAATTAGAAGCATACAGACTTTATAAAAAAACTAACATTTAGATTAACAAATATTGAACATGAAGAATGGTACGAGTTCCAAAGAAAAATGTTTTTAGTAATTGATACAAAATACAACAAGAAAATGTCATCAATCAATAAAAAACTTAAAAAACTCAGGAAAATGAAACCTAAGTCTGATAGTTCTCAGGAAGTCGTCCACATTGTGGAAAAGCTATCTTCTCAATCTTTTGATAAAGCTGAATTGGATCTTTTAAACAAGGGCCTGAATTTTGCATTGCCTCCACCAAAAATTAACTTACTTGATATGGCAGGTTATATAAAAAGCTCTATTTAATATCTTCCTGACTCTACTAAAGGATTTATTAGAGAAGCATGCAGAAATCAGATCTCAAAATATGTAATTAGTAATTAATAATAATGTTAAATCAAGAGATTAAAGGAGAAAGATGTTTTCTATCTAAAAGCTGACAAAGGTAATAAGGTTGTTATATTAGACAAAAGCGAATATTTTCAACGGGTGGATAATTTAATCGAATCCGGGCCCTATATCAGAATCTCAAAGAATCCATTATCTAAGATGGTAACACAAGTTAAAAAAACTTTGAAGAAATGTGGCAACCTTATTTCTGATCGAATTAAATACAAATTATCTGTGAGTAATCATACTATGCCGAAACTATATTGTCTTCCCAAGATTCATAAACCTGGGAAGGCAATGCATCCCATAGTCTCGGCAATAGGATCGCCAACTAATCCAAGTGGCTAGCAAACCAATTTGAAAATTTACCTATAAAACAACAGAATTCAAGAGTACTTAATTCCTTAGAACAAATTCACCGATAGGATTCTTAATGAAGGTGAAATTTTAATCTCGTTTGATGTTAGCGCATTGTTCCCTAGTGTACCAATCCCACAGACCTTAAAATACCTTGGTGAATTACTTGAGATGAATAGTTTTGATAACGAAATCAAACAAGAATATTTAACTTTAACCAAACTTTGCATGGATCAAAATTATTTTCAATATAAACATAACTATTACCAACAACTTGAAGGCACGGCAATGGGCAAGTGTTTATCGCCGTTCTTAGCTAATCTTTTCATGAGAAAATTTGAAAATGAAATCAGCCAGGAGTTCGAATATTTTCCAAGGGTATTATGGTACAGGTATGTGGATGACATTTTCGCGATTTTCAACAAAACTAAACAACCGTTTCCCCACCATTAAATTTACTTATGAAGTCGAGAACAATGGCCAACTACCATTTTTGAATACTTTAGTGATTAGGAACGTTAATAACACACAAGAATTTGATATTTTTAGAAAAAATACTGCCACTACCCGATATATTCCTAATGACTCCTTCCACTGCGACCAAAATAAAATTGCGAGCTTTCATTCTTTAGTACATCTTTTAGCACACCGTGGTTAGCTTTCCTCTTAGCAGAGAAATATTTAATAATGAAAGGGAAACAATTAGGAATATAGCGAAAGTTAATTGTTTCAACACTAACTTAATAAATAAACTAATTAATAGGCATTTGTTTAGAAAGACCATTCGTGATTCCGCTTCTTTCGTTAATCAGGATGAAAATACAAAATGTTTAGATACCGTATAATCCTCAGTATACTAGAGGACTCCAAAAAGTTTTTAAGGAAGAAGGTTTAAAATTAGTATACCAGATTCAGTTTAACATTAAGAAATTATTAGGTGGTCCTAAGGACAAAATTGAAATAATAGAAATAATTGGAATATATATGTTGAGCAAACTAGAAGATCTATAGAAACGAGATTCAAAGAACATACAGCTCATTTAAAATATGGTGAACAGAAAAATCAAGTGTTGCCGAGCATGTTTTTGATAATAATCATAGAATAACAATTAAATATTTTAAATTAAGTCATAATATAACTGATAGGAGATTATTAGATGCATATGAAAGTATGGAAATTATTTAATGTAAGAATAGTTTAAATAGAGATAGAGGTCCTATTCCGTATAGTCCATTGTATTGGTTGATCGAGCGTGACTAGTTGGATTCCAGGATTGGTTATTTTTAGTTCCGCTTGATTAAGTAAACAGTAGTATAAAAGAGAGTTTGGTAGATTTTAATTTTAGTTCAAACTGGTAGTGTGTTGTAGCCGGCGCCATCTATCCTGTAACTCGCTAGGTTTATCGGAGATAGACGGTACTATACTATAGCAATTGTTGGCTACCACTTGACCTGTGTGTGTCATTTGAACCTAGACAAATACATCAGAAAGTTTGTACCTTCTGTACTTCCGTTCTTTTTCACCTGCCGACCCATCCATAGACGCGTTTCGCCGTATTACGGCTTGTCAGTATGGCTATAGGGTCAGCAGATGAAAGACCGGTATTTGAGACTTAAAACAAGCCCAGTGAAATTCAAACTGGTAGTGTGTTGTAGCCATACTGACGAGCCGTAATACGGCGAAACGCGTCTATGCAGGTAAAAAAGAAAGGAAGTACAGAAGGTACAAACTTTCTGATGTATTTGTCTAGGTTCACCTGACACACACAGGTCAAGTGCTAGCCAACAATTACCATAGTATAGTACCGTATATCTTCGATAAACCTAGCAAGTTACAGGATAGATGGCACCGGCTACAACACACTACCAGTTTGAATTTCACTGGGCTTTATTTTAAGTCTCAAATACCGTTCTTTCATCTGCTGACCCTATAGCCATACTGACGAGCCGTAATACGGCGAAACGCGTCTATGGATGGGTCGGCAACATTCAGATGTATTTAATTTTAGTTTTAATCATCTCCTGATGATGCTAACATGGTTAACGAAATGCTCGTCGAGTGCAAAAATTATGTTTCCGTATTGTGGATAAAACTCTGTTTTAGAAAATAAATACGTTAAAGTATGTAAAGACAGTACATTATTTTACCCAATTAACCATGTCCTAGTTATTAGTAAGACAATGGAATAAAACCGTACAGTATTTTACAATATTTTGCCAAAGTTTTTTGCAATTTTTTGGTGGAAAACTTATGTACTTAACCAAAAAATCACAATTCGCAATATAATGGGTGAGTCATGTATAAAATACATTATTTAAGTAAAAATGAGTCTAAATTACGAATTTAAGATGGTTTGTTCAATTTTTATCAGTTTGGCTAATAATTTACTTTGAAATAAATGTTTCTCAAAACTCCAATTTGGCGAGTACATCATTTTGCCTATGCACGGCAGAGCAGTGCACGAGTTTATTCTTGCAATTATAAGTTTTCGCTTTAAAACCTGAATCGAACTGAGTTCATTTCTTTTTTTTATGTCCGGCATACACACAAAAGGAAGATCCTATGCCATTCAACGAGCGGTGCGTGTGCGGAGAAGATGGTGGACGTTGGACTTGAAGCGCTATAGGTTCTAGTTTTCGGGAAAGACGTTACCCGGAAGTTAGGGGCAGTCCTCCAGAACAAGGAGTCCTAGGTGTTCGCAACTGACTCGTATCTTGATGAGCAGCTTGTGTCTGATGGGCGTTTCTGTTTGGCACAACTCTGGGTGGAATCATAAGTGCCAGCTCGTTCGAACACCTTCCGGAGTAGTATAGAAAGGTCCGCCACTTGTCTTCGATGTTCAAGGCGATCAAAGTCTTTAGTCAACTCTGGGTTATCCACAAGACGTACTCCTCTCCTCTTTAAGGAGCCAAATATCTTGAGCAAGTGTTTGGGTGCCGAGCTCCATACATGGCAACAGTATTCCAGAGATGGTCTTATCTGGGCCTTATAGAGCAGTAAGAGCTGATGAGATCAATATAACTTTTTTGCTTCTAGATTTTGTGCTATTGCCTTGGCGGTTTTAGTGACGTGAATACGCCAAGACATGTTGTTTTCTGCTTTAATGCCCAGCAAGTTCATAGATGAGGCCAGAGTCATTTATCAATGAATTGACTTATCAGTATTTCCTGCATTTTGGTTTTAATGTATTAAGGTTTGTGAAACAGAATTACGTACGTATGTACCAGGTGTTTCACTATAAATGGAACCCCCCTTCTCAATTGACGTTTTAGAAAAAAACGTCAAATACAAAAAATAAAGGGTATGATGTGAATTTTTTTGAGGCAAAGCACAGTTGTATACAGGGTGTTCCACAAAGGCGGGATTAAACAAAGTTTTTTTTTTTAAATAAAACACCCTTTATATTATTGCATATTGGGATTTTGCGGAGAATTCTAGACATATTTCATAAATAATGTCCTATACCTATCTGTTACTGTTTTTGAA
>JAEQML010052827.1:0-41550 GCA_016904865.1 Pissodes strobi
CCTAAATTTCAGATAAACCGAAGAGCGTTTTGAATAATAAACATTCTGAGTTAAACACGAATATCATATAAAAATATTTAATGTAACAAAATAATGGGTTTGATTTATTTCAAAATTTATTTTCTTCTTTTTAGTGCATAAAAATAAGAGCTTCTTTTTAAAAATTTATTTTTTACTTTTTAGTAGGTATTATGGTATATCAAAATCACAAATTTAGTAAGTATTATATTTTTATTTATAAAACTTAGATTCGTAGTATATAATAAAAGCCATTTTGAACCAGCCATTTTCATTTTTCAATATCTGATAAAAAAATTATATTCCTTGTCCCTAAAAAAACCCTAATACCAATTTTAAACCAAATCGGACATTTTTTAAGTAGTGCCTTCACCACTAACCTTTAAAGGGAGGTGGGAAGTGTAAGCAACACCACTGTCTTCATAAGAATAAATTAATAATGGCAACACCATAGTTTTATATTTTCATTTGAACTACAAACGTATCCCAAATTTGAAGCCAATTGGATATGTAGGTCAGCTGAAATTGACTAGCAACATTTAACCCAAAATCGGCCATGTTGAATACGCCATTTTAAATTTTCAAAATCTGATAAAAAATTCAAATTCCTTGTCCCCAAAAACCCCCATATACCAATTTTAAACGAAATGGGACATACTTTAGGTAGTGCCCCCTTCCCTACCACCGAAAGGGGGGAGGTGTAAACTTAACAACATTATAATATTATATTGTCATCGGAACTATAAACGTGTACCAAATTTCAAGTCAATCGGACATTTAGAAGTAGTTCTAATTCAGCTTGCAAGATTTGATTACAGATAGATCCACAGGTGAAAGTAAAAAGCTTGTACCTAATAATAAAAGGAGTGCCTTCGAGCTTTTTGTTCAGCAAAAGGTTTAACCAAATTAAAAACATCTAATTCAAAATCAATATCATAATGGAAATGGTAGCAAGTCCTTATAATCTATCTTGCGACGTTGTCGGTCGTAAGTAGGTTTTGATGAGCTTGAGTTTCGAAAACCTGTTTCGCCACTTGGTACTGTAATAGGTAGGGTCAGAAGAATTCTACTACTTTACAATATTTGGAGCCGTATTAGTTTTTAATACAAAATTAAGAACACTTATTGCTGATTGTTTGGGTTCAATCAATATACAGGTTTTTTTTTATATATCGACCCCTCTCTTTATCTTTTTTATTTGATGTTTCTGAAAAAAGTGTTTAATACAAAAGTTTAATGGTTTAAAACAAATTTTTAGAAAAACTATTTTTTTCATCTACAAGGTGTTCCAGAAACTCTGGGCGTGGTCATATTTTCTTATTTTAAATTGCTACCCCATTTTTTTATTCTCCTAACAATTCTAAACATTTTTTATGTAACACACCCTATACCTAATTTTGACGTATAAAAAGATATTGACTTGATTTTTCCTCAGCTCTGTATGGCATTGATAGAAAGTCTATCTGAGATTAAAACAATCAGGGTGAATGACCAGTTTAAGGCCAGTACCTATGTTTACCTAATTTTTATTTTTAATTTAAAAAAAACCGCAACTTTCTTTAGTCAATATCTTTTTATGCGTCAAAGTTAGGTATAGGGTGTGTTACATAAAAAATGTTTAGAATTGTAAGGAGAATACAAAATTCTAATAAAAAAGTGGTGTAGCAATTTGAAATAAGAAAATATGACCACGCGCAGACTTTCTGGAACACCCTGTAGATGAAAAAAATTGTTTTTCTAAAAATTTGCTTTAAACCATTAAACTTTTGCTTTAAACACTTTTTTCAGAAACGTCAAATAAAAAAGATAAAGGGGGGGTAAATATATATAAAAAACCTTGTATGTACATATAACCAGTAGTTCATCCACTTAGACCCATTCCATGAATAAGTTGTAAGTAAAGGGTTTCATAGTATCAATTCGACTTTCCCAACGTAATAGTTGATAAAATAGATTGCATCAATTGTATGTGTATAGGAAGTTTTGATTGAAGTTTATAGTGTGTATTTTTTATTTCTTTTGCTTCGACGCCTTTTTTGAAATTTTCAACGCCCTTCGATTTTTGTCGCCCCGTCGGCGTCGACCCTTCGTGGCCCCGTGCACGCAGTGGTACGGGTTGCACGGGTCCTGCTGCCGGCCCTAGAGCCCAAACTAACCAAAACTATTATATACATGGACTATATGCAAATTAAAAAAACTGGATATATCTGTATATCAGAAGGGACACAATCTGCTACAAAGGTATTATAGGCCCTTTATATCAAAAACATATAAAATAAAAAAAAACACTTATTATGAAATACCCTGCAGCGATTATCCAGGCGTATGGATTGGACAAATTTCTCAATATATTTAAAATCGTTTCAGCGGGCATCGCTATGAAAAAAGCACAAAGCAGCACTTACAAAACATAAACAATTATACTCATATACATAGATCTAACTTTAATGAAACAATAATATTGGAATCTGAGCCCAATCAACAAAAATGAGAATACATGGAAATGTTATACATAAAGGAAAATATAAATTTAGTAATCGATAGAAGTGATATTAAAAACAGAAATAAAATTTAGTGTTGGTCTGAAATATTGCTCATTTGTGATATTTTTAAAACTCATAATTTTTTTCGCTAAGGTTAATTTTTTCTACATATTTGTAACACATTATAATACCTCCCCTGCAAAATTATTACAGGAGGAGATATTTTCTTTATACCTTGTATCTAAATTTCGAATTTCTAACAAGCATATAATGGCTCATCTGAACGATATTACCCTGGGGCACATTAGTTTTTAATTTCTTTTAAAATAAAGAGTTAAGAAAATAGCTTTTGGCCAATAATTTGGTTGTTGGAACTATAATACTTCTATCTTTTATATCAAATAATTATCTATTAATCAAATCATTATTTGGTACAAACAGATGAATCCGTTACAACAATATAGCACCATATCTACACATAATAATATTTAGACTCACCTATGGATTGGTCGCCGAATCGTGTTCATAATGAAGTCATTAAGTCGTTACTAAAGCGATATTTTCCAAGAACTTATGGAAGTAGTTTGTCGCAAAAAAAAAATATTTAAAAATTAAATTACTATGCTGAAGATATTATTGTTAGTTTAATCTTACTAATCTCTCATACATTAGCTAATTATTTAACGATGCAAAGAAAAATATCCATGGATCATAATTAATTTACAAATTCAGTTAAATAACTCTTTTAATCAGCTGCATGATGCATTTGAAAACCTTCATAAACTACCTTCTTAACATACTAACACAGTAATTAAAGTAAATGACGAGTATTGTTCATTTTCCTTTGACCCTCGATTAAATTCCATTCAGAGAACTTAACAATATTAATAAACATTTTGAAAATGTTGAAATAAATCATATCTACAAAACTAAAGAAATTAAGTTTCTTTACTAAGCATATGTCTGAAAAACTGGTATTATCAAAATGTATAATTACCCCAAGTTACGTCAACAAATTATAACAAATATGTACAGTATTTCTGATTTCACTTTACAAATACAAAATCATTCCCTAAAAATAACCATAATTAATTAATAGTTAAGTAAATTTCTAAAAGCAATAATTACTTTTGGGATTAAAAGTAGGGGAGACCGAGGTTGATTGTTACACGGGGCAGGTTGTACTTTAGGTTTTAGCTCGTAAATGCGATGCCAGCACCTCGACTTGTGGGGAATAACAGGCCAGGTGCGCCTCTTTTCGAATTTCGGCAAGAACTTCTTTCACATTTTGAAAAACAACCCTCGAAAATCGCAAAAATAATAATTTTTATTGTCTTCAAATTTTCGTTATTAAACAATCCCCTAACGACAAAAATCACCTTGGTCTACTTTTACTTGTTAAATTTGTCGTTCAAATATATGTCAATTAAAATATAACACAGAGTTCTCCAGTATACATTGAAATACTATAGTCTGTCTAGAAAGTATCCGGAAAAAAGAAAATACAAATACAACTTTTCGGTTTAAATTTGTATTACTTGAATTATAAAATTACAACAAATAATTCATCTTATTTACATATACAGCCTCCATTTATCTCTAAACGCTTCACTATACGTCCAGATACACCCGAAACTAGGTGACCGTCATAATGTTCGGTGATGGTGGTCCAGGTGTAAAACTGAGCGAATTAAATCTGTGTTATTTTGTGGCATTCGTCCCATTTCAATGTTTGTTAGTCCCCATAATGTGTTTTCATTGAGACTCAGATCGGGTGAAGCTGCTGCTATGAATTTGTTGCCAATTGGTGTTCTTGCATCCAAGCTTAAATATAGACAGAAGTATAGCATCCTGCATTATACTGCTCAATATTCCACCCCTCTGGAAACATAAACCGATACCTTCTGGAAAACCTTCTATAATGGACAATACTTTGTACTGTTAACGGTACCATCAACTATACAGAGAGGTGTAGTACCACGCTGTGATATTACTCCCTAAACCATATTTCACTGGGAAATTTAGGAATTTGGACTGTAACATGTTCTCTTAATAAGATTTTTAGGTGAGTTTCGTCAGAAATAAGAACATTGCTGAAATTATCTTCTTGGAAACGTTCACAAAATCAGTATCGATTTTTTTGGATTCCTTGATATGTACCATGCTAAATTTTCGACACGTTAGGAGCGGATTTTGTAGTCCCAAGGTCGCGGCAGAATTTTAAATAATTCCGCAAATCCTACGCTGTCTTCCCGGAACTGGTCTATGCCTCATATATGTGCCGTTTTTTATCATCTTTATTGTCTCATATACTGAGCTTTTTTCGAGTCCAATCAATTACACTAATTTTATAACGTTCGAACACTTTTTCTATACAAAAAACCTACCTCTCTTCTTTTTTCTACTTTCGACATTATTTCACAAATCTTAGGCCTGCTTACAATCAACAATGTTTGACAGAGGGTGTTGCCGTGCTATTTTGACCGTAGCTTACTATTCGGAGAACGTACTTCTTACATTACTTTTGTCTTGGAACGTTATGATAAAGAAATATATTAAAATTAGGAAAAATATAAAATTCCGGATACTTTCTAGACGGACTATATAATGTTCTATTCGTTACTAATTTCTATCAAGTGTTGGTTGCAATTTTGTATGGCAGTCATGTGTTATGTTATATAAGTCACTTGGGAAAATTAGCCCTCTCGGCCTACGGCCTCAAGGGCTAAATGTTTCTCAGCGTGACTTATATGTATAACATAACACACTTGTACCATAAATAACTTCTGCCTATTCTCTAAATCATTCTGAAGCAATGAATTTTTATTTTCGAGTAGGTATTTGAAAACTGACGTGAACTTAAATGAATCAGCTATGTTTTATAATAAACGTATCGATATGTAAAAAACAGCGGAAATACTTTTAGAAAATAGTTGATATTATTGTCATAAAGACTAAAATAGATAGGCAGCTATTTTAATTCTCGTCGTTATAGTACTAGTAATAGAGAAAAACAGAAATCACTTCTTATTTATGCACAAAGATAAACATCTACAATTCTATTACAATATTTATTGTCAAGATTTCACATTTAACGTAAATTCAATGAATAGATTTTAACAACCATCGGGAAAAAAATATTTTTTTCATTATCAAATCAATTAAACATAAAGAAATAATATAAATACATATTTTGAAGGAATTTTAATCGTAGAAAGCTCCCAGCAAGCGGTTAGATTTTTAATTTCGTGTCCGTGCGAAAAAATGTGGTATTTTAAACCAGTATCTTAATACTATTATGGTACAAGTGCATAAAGCAGGTGGACCGCAATCTCATTTGAAAAAAGACTTTTTATGCATGAGTTGCTTACATTTCTTGTCTACAGTCGTTTTGTTTACACATCTCGACTGTTATTTTAGCATTTTTTTCCTTATGGGGCGGTAACAATTTTTGTTATTTACTGGCGATGTAGGGGAGACCCGGGTAAGAAGAACCTACTGGGCAAAAAGAATCGGTAAAATAAATATTTCCCCAAAAATATTTGGATATTTGGCAACATCGGATCCAATCAGGCTCGTTCGCTCCTCTAATCGTATACTAGTTCTTTTCGTCATAATTTATGTTTTACGAGAAATATTGAAGTTTTTTACTTTTGGTATTAACTGAATAGTACATAAAGTGTTTCAGTTGTGGAACTAAGAGTGTATTTCTATCTTTCGGCAAGATTTTTGGTTTAATGGGATAAATGTACAACTAAGGTTATAACCCGACATATTATTACGTTTAAACCGCAATAAATTGAGAACTGTAAAACTGTTCATTTTCCGCAAAAGGAGCCGGGTAAAAAGAGCCATATGGTTCCTTTTGCCCGAACAGCGATTTAACATAGTTTTTGTTTCTTTTTCAGATGGTCTATCGTTACAAAAGAAAAACTCAACCAGGAAACTCCTGGACTGATGAGCATTGAAAGTGTCAGGAAAAAAGAAATTTCGATTCACAAAGTAGCCAAAAGATTTAATACAAAATATTCTACGCTCCAGAAACATGTTAAAAAATTGCTTCAAAAAAATCTTTAGGGGGGTTCAAGGCGGTTTTTACCGAAGCTGAAGAGAGCATATTACGGAATTAGATGGGCGATTTTATGGCCTTACAGGAAAAGATTTATGTGAACTTACATACCAATATGCTCAGCAAAATAAAATAGAACACCCATTTAAAAATTAGATTGCCGGCGAACAGTGGTATGCTAACTTCATGAAGAGACATCCCAGTGAGCATTATATTCCTTAAAGGGAACTGTGCCTTCGGTGACGTTGCTGTTAGGTCGCAATTCACTGAATTTCTTTGAAAATAGGCACACTTTAGTGTGTAATATGACCCCAGAAAGGAATTGTGTATATTAAGCCAATTGTAGGAATTGTGTCACACACTGTTACATGGTTATTCTGTCGCGTGACGCTAAGCAGGGAATATGTTCAAACAATACCCTGCTTGTGTCTGTGTGCAAGCAGGACGCAAATCAGGAATAGTGAGAAATATTGCGTGACTAATAATAGGAATAGTGTAAAAAGAGTTCCCGATTTTAAACTGCTAGTAAAGAGTGTGACGCATTTAGGGAATAATGTAGATCAATAGTTTTTTGGTTATTTAAATCAGTTTTCTGTGAAAGAAAGTAGGAATTTTAACCTTACATTGATACAATAAATGTGTGCAATTGCAATAGAAAACAAAAAGGTCGAAAATGTCTTCGAATAATGAACGAATTAGAAATTTTAAGACAACGTCTTATTGTAGAAAAGTGAAAAAATTAAAACAAAAGGGAAAATAAATGAAGAGTGAAGGCTGTGTGCATGTACGAAATGTACGAAATGAAAAACTTTTGTTGGCACTGATGATGGCTATGGCCGAAAGCGCTCTGTTACGCTGATTAAGATGTCCTTTTGGACTAAATGTATGCATGGTATACAAAATTTTTTCATTTAGTAAAAAAAGGGAAAATGTGACAAAAAGTGATATTGTTAATGAACCCGTAAAATCAAAATTTCCAAAAGCACTTATGGTATCCGCCAATGCAAATCTACGAAAGTTATTTATAAATTCTTCTATAAGAACTAACAGACAAAAAGGAAGATTTAGGCAATAAAAACGGAGCATCAGAAGTACAAGATATTTGCCTAAAATCGCCAAACTTAAAAATAAACCATACAACAAATCATTCCGAATTAAACAGATTTAATCAGTCTAATTTTACAGTAGGCGGCTGCTCTGAGATTAAAATGACGATGATTTAACTAAAACTATTTTTGAAGAACCACCAAATACAATTTATGATGAGTTTGACACTGATGATGATCAAATGAGGGAAGACTAACTTGATTCCAAAGTTTTCTTTTTAGAAAATTTTAAGTATATTAACCTAACTTTTTAAGGAACAACTGTTCAAAAGATGCCTGCATTGTGACCAGTGACACAAAGGAGCAAGTGTTATGGAAATGCGTTCAGCGCATTTCTACTCTGCACACATAAAGGAAATTGTGTTGAATATGTGCTTATTTATTTATCCATGACCTCATGTAGGAATTGCGTGTATAGCATCTTAGTTACCGGGTTAACACAACTGCGGCATAGTAACAGACACCGCCAATAGGTAAAAACAAGGAATCTTGTGAACAGGCGACATATTGAAAAAAAATTTAAGTTATTTTAGGTTAAAATCCATAGGAAAAACTTGCTTTTGACTAAAAAAAATATCACTTTATCAACATTAAGGAAAATGATTGCAAACAGAACTCTTTTAAAACGCAACTCAAAAAAAAATATTTTAAGGTTAACAAAATGGCTTCTTTTAATAGTATTTTTTTAGGGATAAGAGTTTTTTTTAAGGGCGCATTGTTAATTTTCTTAGTAGAATAAAGAACTGCAGGAAAAAGTTTGTTTCTCAATAAACACTTGATTTCCTGAATGGAAAATAGCAGTTATTTAATTATTTCCTATGCTATCATATAATATATAAAATATGTATGCTTAACCATATAATTCATTTCGTGGTGTCCAAACTTTTTAATAGAAAAGGAGATTATGTACACAGATTCCATATATTAAACAAAGAAAAACATATTACAATCTAGACACGTTTCCGGTCAGCCATTTTCTAAGTTGATATCTGAGGAGTAACAATTCCGGAATTAAATTATTCACATAAGAGGTATTGTGTAAGTATTTGTATAGGCATTGCGTACCTGAAAAGAAAATTGAATGACACAATTAATACACCATATTCCTGAATTGTTACACAAATGTGTGATGTCATGGTGCTTCACTTCCTACACGTGGCCTACACATGTCAGTCGACGTCATTGTGTGTAACTTGACACAAGAAAATGTCACAATCTCGGAAGCGTTACCAAAACTCAACCACAAAATGCTCACTTGGATCCCAATTTAAGTTTAAGGCAACCAGAACCTACAAGAATTGCAAGAGCTCGAGGCTATAATAAACCTCAGGTGAACCTGTTTTTTTAAATCTTAAAACGGTTATTAAGAAACATAACAATACACTTGACAATATCTATAACGTAGATGAGACCGAAATACAGACTTCAGCTAAAAAACCGCCTAAAGTTATTTTGTGGTTGGGAAAAAGCAAGTGGGTTCCGTCTCGTCAGTAGAAAGGGGAACATTAATAACTTCCCTTTTTTTGTTGCTCCGCTACAGGGAAATTCATTCCTCTCACATTGGTTTTTCCTCGTAAAAAGAAAAATCCTCGGTATCTTAATGGAACTCCTCCAGGGACCTTAAATTTGGTGACAGACAATGGTTGGATTAGTACTGAGGCATTTCTTAAGTGGATGGAATTTTTCGTAGCAATTGTGAGACCGACTACAGATCACAAATGTCTATTGATAATGAATAATCATTCTACGCATAGATCCATTCAGGTATTGGACTATGGCATCCAAAAATAATGTTGTTATATTAACCGTTCCACCACACACAACCCACAAATTGCAACCTCTGGATGTTGCAGTCTATGGACCATTTGGCAAATATGTTCAAGTAGAAATCGACAAATGGCAAAAGGCCCATCCTGCTCCGGAACACGTTACGTTTTATGAAATAGGTCAGATATTTGCTCCTACATACCTCAAAGCAGCTGTTCCAAATAATGCCATAAAAGGATTTAGTAAAACCGGTATCAGTGATAGCAATATTGATGTTTTCTCGGATCACGATTTTTTACCCGCTGGAGTTACCGACGTTAATGATGCGGTGGTTGACGGTGATGCGGCTACATCATCATTATTGGATACCTCTTTCAGTTCAACATTAGATAAATTCACCATCCACATCAAATAATGTCTCCAATAAAACTGAGGATAAAACCCAACACCTTTCAGCAAGCGAACCCTCATCTATTGCTCTACTTCAAAATTAAATAATGTAGATAGCCATTTACCATCTACTTCCAAACTGTATGCACTTGATGACGCGCCTATAAGTCCTCCAAAAGCCCAAAATGTTTTGTCAGAAGACAGGAAAAAAACTAACATTATAGATATTCACGTAATTCCAAAATGCACAAAACGTATGCAAAAATCATCTACAAGAAAGAGACGGAAATCAGAAATATTGACATCAACTCCAGTCAAAGATGAAATTGGGTGTAAAACGTTTCAAACACTGAATAGAAAATAGTGGAACGCGAAATAGGCGGGTTATCTGACTTCAATCTGAATTCAAAATACCGAAACGACCAGTGGTAAAAACCAAGCCAGACGAGAATGCAGTGCCATGCATTTTATGCGGGCATGTATTCGGAAATTCCAGGCCTGGAGAAGAATGGATTGAGTGTAACATTTGCAACCAATGGGCTCACAAACTTTGTGCAGACTGCAACAGCGGAGTCTTTATTTGTGACTGTTGCCGTGAATCAGTTCTAACAGGAATTGAGAAATAACCAAGACGATCTTTTTTTAATTTTAATTATTTTTGCTTATAATCCAGGACAATTAGTTTAAAATTTAAAAAATGCTGGTAGGCGATTTTTGGAAGACGACTACAAATATTATTAACGATTTTTTTTTGAAGAAATAAATACTTTTATTTTCCATTTAATTCGATTTTTTTAATAATGATTTCTCTTGCCAAGGGTAACTCCTTTTGTCCAATACGATGATTCGTTTTGCCCAAGGGGGTAGGGCAAAAATTACCATATGCAATTATTTTTTGTTTAGAAAATATCTAGAAATGTAGAAGGGCAATCATAAATTTGATTGGTTTAAAGTGTTGCACATACAACATTCTTACGAATAGCTCAAAACTTTAAATATTAGTTTTTAATTCTCTTAAAATTATGGTTTGAGACAAAGTGGTTCTGGCTGTCCGGGTCTCCCCTAAGTGTATTGATGCGGTTCACAATTATTGGAATTCTATATTCACTCTTTTCGAAATACACTTGTAATGTCTATTGATATTATTGACAATATTGTGATTTTTATTGATAAAAAAAAAACTGTTATCATATGGCGTGAATGTAAAATTTCAGGTTTACTGGCATTTCGTAAGAAATAAACGAAGTCCCTGCTTAGTTTTCGGTTACAACTTAGGGACTTTTTGACTTAAATCGTCTGTAAGTTGGTGACTCTTTATATAAATAACCACCTCTACTCTCCGACGTATTGAGCTTAGGGCCTAATTTGTACAATGGTCATTTAAAAAAAAATCGTATCAATTTTGGCTTTTAACTTATATCAAAGAATATTCTACTAGAATATTCTTTGCTTATATCTCCCGACTCTCAGTGTCCTCTAAATCTAGAATGAAGGTATCGCCTCTAAAAATTAGAGTCAAAGTAATGCTTAACGATTGTGTTTGGTATTTCACACTTTTTATAAATTAATATCACAAACAATTGTGTGAATGTTCTTACACAGGTACAGGGTTATTCATTATATTTTGACACCCACCTGCAGCCGTAATTAGAGGTAATACAAAAAAATCAAAAGTTGTGTGGTTTTTATATATGTATTATCTTTTAGAAATGTCAAAAGAAAAAAATTGCTTGTCAAATGTCAAAAAACCACATAACCCTAATTTTTTTAAATGGAACACCCTGTACATTATTGCATATTTGGATTGTGCAAAAAAGTCTAGCCATATTTCATGAATAATGTCCTATACCCATCTCTAACGCTTTTTGAAATATTGATAGTTGAAAATCGACCATTTACCAAGTTTGACAGCTTGTAAAATCTAAACGGCTAAAGATAGAATAAAACGGTTTGCACTTTCTTATATTGGTTTTTCATAAGCTATCGTATGACACTAATTTTTTATTTAACCAGAGGTTAAACTTATCCGGAATAAATTTAACCTCTGGTTAAATAAAAAGTTAGTGTCATACGATACCCTATGAAAAACCAATATAGAAAAGTGCAAACCGTTTTGTTCTATCTTTAGCCGTTTAGATTTTAAATCGTCTCTTGAGCATGTCAAGCTGTCAAACTTGGCAAATGGTAGATTTTCATCAGGTCAATATATCAAAAGCCGTTAGAGATAGGTATAGGACATTATTCAGGAAATATGTCTAGACTTTTTCGTAAAATCCAAATATGTAATAATATACAGGGCGTTCCATTAAAAAAATTAAGGTTATGCTGTTTTTTGACACGCAATTTTTTTCTTTTGACATTTCTAAAAGATAATATATTAAAAACCATACAACTTTTGAATTTAAGTATTTTTTTGTATACCTGTAATTACGGCTGCAGGTGAGTATTTTATTTGGTAAGCGAGAGGTAATCATTTCCAAGCGATGGCGTGTAATGGAAATAGGGGAAGCCTAGGCAAAAATGATGAAGTTATTGTAAATCAATTAATAAGTAAAACAAATATTTTCGGAAATATTTTAAAATAAAGTACCCACCATGAGAACGCGTGCACGCTCTGTTTCCGTGAGAAGACGAGACGACATTGCCAATAATACGAGATGTGGCAGAGGCAAAGGACAATTCAAATGCGAAGACGAGTTTCTCATTGCTATATCTCTCTTTAACACACGGCTGGATATTGTTTCTTTGACGTTAGGTTTAGATGTTGCCTATTATTGTAAAAACATCCCTCAGACTTTACCGCATTTAGCACGTCACTAGACAAAATATGCAATAAGAATTTGGCAATGTAATCTTAACGGCCGGCACCCCAAGGCTTCTCATAGCGCCAAAATTATCGTCTTCTGCTTGGCTGAGTAGGGTTTTGTGGGAATGTTCAGCCCCTCGCTAGAATTAAAATAAAGGCAAAGAGCAAGTAATCGCTTTGAAGCTGCCGAGAAACGCACTCCTGGATCTTCAAAAAAACGAACAGGACTACCAACCATTTAGCATCCACATCTCTGAGGAATTTATAGGATATTCCGAGGAATTTATAGGATATTCCGAGATTTTGGGCCACTAGTGACTTAGCCAAATTTTCGACAATCTCGCAAAAGGAAAAGGAGCCAGACAAGATCCGAAGTGAAGGAAAAGGCATTGTAGCACTAGCACTCTCAACTGGTACAGATCAGCCTTCCACCGAATTTAGTGAGTTTTTCTCAAATTTTGGAATTTCCGGACTTGGCCGAATTTAAGTACTGGTAATGTGTCCCAGTACCAACGAGTTTACATGGCTACGATACCTTCGACTGTAGTGTGTAAGCTGTTTTGTAATCTTGGTTTCAAGTCCTTTAAATTAACTATTTTAAAAATAGCGCGAATAAAATCTGAAACAAATCATTCTTTTTATTGAAAACAGACACAGAGACCACAACTTTTAAGTAAAAAACATAAATAAAAAATTGGGAAGTTTTAGTCTAAAGGATAACGTGAGAAACTAACAGGCAATTGAAAACCTCTTCATCGTGTTACTGCAGGGGAAGGTAAAACAGAAATTAGTGACTCTTCGTGATGTCTAAAACATTTTCAATATTTGGCCACGTAAACATGGTAGGCACATTTGATTTCAATGGCTTTGGTAGATCTTCCCCCTGAACTTGTCCAACGTTAAATTTGGAGGTTTTCTTTTCTGTTTTTAATCATATTTATGTTAATATATGATCGATTTCTATGAAATTTTCACTTTTTATTACTACGGTGGAAGGGTAATTAATCCCCTCTCTTACCCCCTATATCGCCCTTTTCCCCTACAACCAGGAGAAATACTGAAAATATCACGTAAAATAGGTATTATTGATAAGAAACAAAATATTGTTGTCGAAATGACTTACCATTACCTTCCAAAGCCCATTGTTATAGATATTGCCCACATATCTGAAGATGTTCCCTTACCTGTCCAACTCAGCAGTTGGATCATCAAAAAACAAACTGAACTTGCAAGTGTTAATTGCTAATACCTTGATAGGTTCTTTGACAGAAACACCATGTAGTATCAATCACAACTTTAGTGCCTTTTATGGTGATGAAGAAGATGAGGTATCATTTAACTGTGCATCTGTGCAAAGTTGAATGCAAGTAAACTACCCACAATTAAATTGCTCGTAAATAGAAGAAGCAGACCTAAGAATGCTGATTCAAAACATGCATCCTTGTGTGAATTTTCGAAAATCGTTCTCGTTAGTGCTGACACTGACATAATGGTGTTAGCTTTGATTCACTGGGCTACTCTTCATCAACTTGGTGTTTAGGATCTATGGGTGCCAGGCGACTTTTACCTGTTCATGATATTCATCGAAAAATGGACCAAAACTTATGATCTTTGCTTCCAACCATCCACGCACTATCTGGGTCAGATTACACGAGTAAGTTTGGCACTAAAAAAAGTAGCCCTTCATATCCACGCTTCCAGCCATCCACGGCATATCTGGAACACTTTGGCGTATCATATGATTGGGCTGACATAGAACAAAGCTTTATATCTGCAGAAACATACTTGGTGCAGTTATTACGAAAAGGGCCAACTTGTAAATCTTCAGATGAACTTAGATTGTGGATGTATCATCATGCAAAGAATATGGACATTGAAGATTTACCGCCTACCAGCAGAGTGCCAAGGACCATTTGCTAAGATCCTTTTTCTACACATATATTCAGCAACACTGTATTGATGATGTGTTTGTTGCCTTAGACCCATATCAATTTGGTTTTGCCTTAATAGACAATGAATTGGTGACAGAAAAGAACTTACAGAAATACTCATCTGATTTTATTGGGACATGTAATTGTTTAAAATGTGCGAAATCCTCCTGTATTTGTAGAAAAATGAAGTGAGCTGTTGCTTCTTCTGCAAGTGTGGTAGTAAGGAGTTAGGTTCAACCTGTAACAATCCTCTTTAGATAATCTAAATATGTTTTTAATGCACTAATTATTGGAATTCAATAGCAATAAAAAATTAACAAAATTGATGTTTATTTATTTATTTATTTGTCCCAGTTCTGGGGAAGGGAGTGGTAAGAGGGATAAAGGGGAGGTAATTACCCCTCCTCCGTAGTACCGTCGGTGATAAAAAATTAACATTTCATAGAAATCGATGATGTATTAACATAAATATGAGCAGCTTTGATGACGCCATATTTGGAAAATGTACCAGGTGCACCTGGTACGGTGGTGGATGTCCACCCAAGCACAAAATACTTACTAGCATACTTACTAAACATTCCCGAAAAAACTTCTCCCTATCCAAACTTTCCTACAGGACTGCAGTCAGTTGCTGGATTATTTAGCATTATTTTCCTTAACCCCTTCACTAATTACTGTTTCAGCTCCCAAGCCACTTTAATGGATTTGAAAACGGCCAAGTTGAGTGGCTGTAAAAGATGACTGCTGTGTGAAGGTAGTTTTATGATTGTAATATTATTGTTTATAGATTCTTCAATTATTCCGACGTCAAAATGTGAGCAACTTCGGTTCGACTCCTCTGAAGATTATCGTAACCAAAAATTGCACGTTCGACCGCTCGACATGCTCAAGAGACGATTTATAATAGGTGCGATCCTTGTTAAATTCTAATATAACGGAATTTGGCTTCGCGGACTCTTCGAATCACGATTTGCAAATCTCGCGTGCGGAGTGAGAATACGTGTTAGATATTAATTATAACATCTTAAGCAATTAGTTACTAACTGTTCATAAGGAAAAAAACAAATATAACTTCTTCTTCTCTCCTAGAACGTGTATAAGGCTTTTTCAGTGAATTGGGGCACATTTTAAATTATCACTTGAGATAGGGATTTTACAGAATGTCCTACTTTTTTGATATTAATAATACATAATCATTTGAATTACTGATTTTTATAGAAAGATTGATTAGCTTAGTGTCGTAGATATTATTTATGAAATTCAACTACTGACTATTACTTTTTAACAATCCTCCTTTCTACTTAGACCTTCTGGCACTCTGTAAAAAATCATTTCAGTTTGAAAGCGTCCTCTCTAAGAAGATCCCCTTGGGAATATTTTCCCATACCATCGTCCTTTAAAGCATTTTATTAGCAACCTTTCGACCCTCCTAAGTGAGAAAGGTTGGTTTTAACTTAATTTCATCTTTTGAATTAATTTGGTGGTCCTCATTTACAGGATGACCTTTAGAATCACATAGAAAATCTATAGGGTGGGTCAAATTTCTGATCTAAGGCAAATTTACTGCCCACTAACCTCAAGTTGTATTTGATTCAGTTTGTTGCTGACAGACGCGCTGTGGTGGCTGCTACTTGTAATTTCCCTTGGATGGCGTGGAAAGCTTTAGTGGGCTCCCCTTTGTTCCCCCCGGCCTGACAGTGAAGAACTCTTGAGAACTTTAAATGACAAGTAGTCGACTCGATAATGACTTAGCATCTCGTGATAAGAACATTGTAGTAACATAAATATTGTTATAATATTTTAAATCATATCCCAAGCAGACAGATATCTGGAAATAATTAAAATCCTACCCTCCAGTCGACGGCAACCGTGCAACAAGGGCCCACGAGTGTGGATGAGTTCTTGGTACCCGAAGTGAATCATCATAGATCAGAGAAGCAGTTTTAACCCAGAGCCCCCATTGGGGATCCTGAGGAATTCAGTCCAGAAGCGGCCTTTGATCGTCACATGGAATTTTTTTCTGAATTTTTGCCTTCCTACTCGTTTTCTTCTTAAAGTGCCCTATCCGTTCCTGACGTTGGCCACCATCAAGGCAATATTAACTTTATTTACTGCGCTGCGGAATAGCTCGGTTGATGTTGCTCCAAACCACTTGCGCAGGTTTGCAAGCCAGGAAATTCTTCTTCTTCCCGAACCTCTCTTGTCCTCAATCTTTTCCTGGAGTATAACCTGGAGTAATCCATATTTTCCTTCATTTAGCATAATGCGTGCATAATATTGTAGTTTTCGACATTTTACTGTTATCAGCAGTTCAGGTTGACAATCCATTCTTCTGAGTACTTCCACGTTGGTAACTTTTGTGGTTCATGGAATTTTGATAATCCGACATCTCGAATGTCGGTATTCTTTTCACCATGGCTTCCGAAATAGTCAACGCCTAGACTCCGTATAACAGAACAGAGTAAATATGACACGAAACTAGGCGTCTTTTGATTTGTAAACTTAGATCTTTGCTACATAGTAAATTCTTCATTCTCACGAATACGGCTCTAGCTTTTTCTATTCGGCATTTGATTTCCTGAGAATGATCCCCTTTTTCGTTCAATGTACATCCCAGATATGTGAACTTTGCCACTCGTTGTATTGTCTGGTTCTTTCCCTACAGTATCGTGTGTTGGTTCTTCGACTTACTTATGACCATATATTTCGTCTTCTTAATATTCAATTTCAGTCCGTATTATTCACTCACTGTTACGACCTCATCGACAAGGGATCGTAAACCTTGCAGGCTATCCGCTATTAATAATGGTGTCATCTGAATATCGGGTATTGTTAATGGCTTCACCATTCATTTTGGTTCCCTCTGTAAGATGTTCTAGTGCCCTTCTGAAAATCTGTTCTGAGTATAGATTGAACAGCAATGGAGACAGCACGCAACCCTGACGGGCTCCTTTTTGGATATGAATTGAACTGGTATACTGTCCATCTACTCGTATTATTGTTCTTATATCCTTCTCATCTATTCCTGAGTTTCTCTGGATATTAACCATCTTTTCGTGATTGCACATGTCTAAAACTTTTGCGCAGTCCAGAAAACAAACATATACACGTCACAATTAACATCTCTACATCTCTGAATCATTACCTGCGTTGCGAACAAAGCTTCCAGTGTTCCAAGTCCACTTTTGAACCCCATTTGAGTTTTTCCCATATTCTCTTCACACTTACTGTATAATCGGGCATGGATGATTTTGAGAAATATTTAAGAACGACTGTGTGAGACTAACTGTGCGAAATTCATCACATGATTTAGCATTGGGTTTCTTTGGTAATGTAACAAATGTAGACATCAGCCAATCTTCTGGTATCTGAGCGGTGTTATTTAAGCTGTTAAAAAATTTTGTAAGTAATGCTGTACTATTACTATACAGAAGTTTCAGTATCTCTGTTGGAACCTCATCTGGTCCGGCTGCCTTTCGGTTTTTAGCTAGATCGATAGCCCGCTTTACCTCTGGTCCCTGATTTCGGTATTGATTATTTCAGGACGCTGATCATCTCGGAATATATTTTGGATATAATTCTGCCAAGTTTTAAATTTATCCTCAATCTCGAACACTATATTTCCCAGCTTATCGGCGATATTCCCACTAGTGTTCTTCTTTGACATTTCTGTGCACATTAAAACTGTCATGTTTGTTCTGATATTCTTCTATTTCCTTACACTTATCGTTGAGCCAGGATTCTTTCGCTATTCTACACTTTTTTCGAATATGTTTGTCAATTGTTCGGTACATCTCTGGATCCTTTAAGTTTAGCTTTTCGTCTTCTTTCACTCATATCCAGGATCTCGTCCGTCATCCATTCTTTCTTTTTATGTCGTTTTCCAGGCTTTAGTAGATCTTCACAAACTTTGATGGTTGCCCATAGGGGAGCGGCAGCATGGGGCCCCACATAGGGGAGCTGCAGCATCACTCGATCAAGCCGAGTCTACGAGCCCCCCCCCCCCCCACTGGATAACCCGAAGCCACATAATACGCCTTGACCGCTCACTAGTTTAAAAGGCACATGCGCTGCCTACGACGTATTTGCGCACGTCCGCGTACGTCACTACACATAATTTAGATTTTTTTTATATATTAACAATGATTTAGATTGAACAAGTAACGTATGAAAAAGCCACCATAACCATACCAACACCAACTTGTGGGTAATTTCATATGCTGCAAAGAAGACCTTCAAAAGTGTCCCAATAAAAAATCGACATAACAAATATTGATCAATATATGTTTTACTATTTAATCTGCAGCATTTCCTGTAGATCCCACACCCATTCCTATAATTTCTGCAACAAAGAAACGCAACAATAAACGTTCTTCCCCACTTAGTATGCCCACCTAACACACCTGAGCTGGTGATTGTTAATTTCTGACCCGAGTCGACTTAGTACTTTAGTACCCGCCGATTCCTTGTTGATGTAACGCTCGATTAAATGACCTCGACGTGCGGTTTTCACTGTGAATGTGAAGTGACGAAATAGTGAAGTAGGTTAGTGAAATAATATAGGTAGTGCTAGTTATAGTTCCGAATTAATGCAATAACATGACTGTGTCTTATGGTGGATTAGTACCGAATGGGAGTACTTTCGGATGTTTTTGGAAAGTTTTAGGAATGTAAGTTCTTTGTTTTTGTACTGGGTGATTTTTACCTATTTCATACTCTACGTAGATGTTTAATTAATATCTATTTGTATACGTACAGATGGACATAGTGTACAGCCATATGATAGAAACGTATTACTGAGGTGATTCTATTTCTGCTATGGATTTTTTTAAGCGATTTATTAGAGATGTAAATTTTGACTAAATCACTTCTGTTGCGTGTTTTCTTAAATATTGGAGATTTTTTCAAACTTAGTAGTTTTATTTTTCTATCAATACTTCGTGACTACATGTATTAAAAAGTAAATAATTTCAGGACAGGACAGGATTTTTTTTGCAGCTAGGCAATATGTCCTACTAAAAATATATATTTTCTAATAAATTACTTGTTTTTTATATAATTATTTTTTAATTTCATCAAAATGCCAATTATCGTTTACCTAGCTACACAACTATTTCTGGTTAATCTTATACAGCAATAAGCATCATTTTAGAACTTGAAAATCTGTAGTCCTGACCAGTTAATAAAATGCGAATCTCATAAAATTCCTAAAACTATGTCTGAGGAGTATATTTACTTTCATCGCATTTTTAAAAATGTTTCCAATATGACCGCCATTGGGTTCCTGACATTTTTTGACACGTATGTTTATGTGAATGTAGCAGCCATTTTCCAGCAACTTAGCTGCTTCCAGCAGCCAAAATTATAAACTTAATAGCCAATCTTTAGCAGCCATTTTTAAATTCATATAAAAAGTCAAAAAAATTGATATCTGTTTCGAACCCACTAAGAATCGGTTAGGGTACCTTGGGGTACAATACAATTTCAAAAAAATATAGCAAGAAACTGAATTGGGGCTTCTTGGCTTCTAATGAACATTAATATCAAATAACAATATCAGCACCTCTAGGTCTAGGGGATGAAATATTAACCCCCCCTCTTGGAAAAAAATTAGTATGCTTGTGGACCACACCAGAAGTGAAACTTCATCCGCACCTATCAGAATAATATTTTTATTTTACGCAAACTCGTTGACATGAATGATAGAACATACTCTACATGAGTTCCCGGCCCGTTCAACGATCGATTCTTGCCAGACACAAGACGATTCTTGAGTTCGGCGTGGACAACGCGGAAGAGACGAAAATAAAAGATGGATATCGCATGGATGGTTTGAATTATGGAAGGGCCGGTACCAAAATTCGCCTCGTTGATCTCCCTTGCTACTTTCGTTACCGTTCGCCGTATCACACATTTTGTAACACGTTTTTGCTTACTCTCCAGAAGTTCACTTCAATAATTAAAGAAAAATCGAAATCGAGTTACATTTTCGAACTTGGTGTGCGTATTTCTTGACTCCTAAGGAGCATCGCTATCAAAGCACAAGCACTTAGCGCCCGTTATGGGTGAAATATCTTAAGTAACATATCCATATTATTCCAATATTGGGACAACGGCAAAGATTTGTTGGCCAAAACTAGTTTCTCTATATTGGCAAAACAAAATTGTGCAATATTGATCCAACAACGTATGCCAGTAAAAGACCATAACTAACACCAACGTTGGCCTTAAAAATTGCGCTAATATTGATTCAACAGGCTTTACTTATATTGGCCCAAAAATGTATACCAATATTGGCTCAAAACTTATATTCTAGGTTGGCTCAAAAATTATATACATATATTAGCCCAAATACGGCAAACATACTGGCCTAAACTAGTTTGACTATATCAGCCAAATAAGAAATGTGTGCATTCCGCAATATTAGGCCAATAATATAAGCCAATATAGGCCCAACAACTAATACCAACGTTGGTTCAAAAACTTACGCCAATATTGGCTCAGCACGTTCTGCTCAATATGCCAATGTTGGCCCAAAAGCGTATATCAATTTTGACTCAACTAGGTACATTACCTAACATTAGTCCAACAACATATATAATTTTTGGTGCATTGTTATAGGCCAATATTGGTTCTACAGGAAATACCAATGCTGGCAAAACATAATAATAAGATGAGAATTTAAGTTTAATTTTAGTAAAACTGCGTAAATTATTATATATGCAGTATGTACAACGTAAGATTTTCTACCCTCTTATATTAGCAGAAAAATTATCACCATTCTCACCTTTCCACCCACTGGACCTTGGCTCCCTCCACTCTTCCATCTATGACGCCAAATAACTTTGAGCTTGGCCTCCATTTTCACCCTCACCCCACTAGTCCACAGCTGATATCATATTACCTTGAGATAGGCCCCGCCTATTGGACCTTGTCTACTTCCATTCTTCCATCTTTGACGGCTTGATGTCTGCTTTGGCACTAACGACCCGTCAGCTTGCTGCGAAGAGATTACGCAAGTAATCTCCTCAGGAATGGAAGCAGACATCCCAAATTCCATCAAGTTACCGTCGAAAGGAGCCTACAAGTACTGGCAGCAAAATCAGACCGCTGAAAATCGCAATTATTTTGTCGAAGCGAGAAACGAAGCAAACGTGTGATCGACGAAACTAAGGACAAACACAATCAAAGGATCAGGAATAAACTTTTGCAATGCCCCAGTGGCTCCAGGAATTTCTGGTCGGCAGCAAAGGTAGTAAGTAATTACTTTACAAAAACGTGTCTCCCACCTTTGACAGACGAACGTGGCATCACGGCGGCTACAGCCAAGGAAAAAGCAAACATGCTCGCTAAAACGTTTTCATCGCACTCTATCTTAGGCGTCCCCAAGGCAAGGCTCTCCCTACCATATTGAACATCAACACTGCCATGGCATAAGTCAAGTTCCGTCACCGTGATATTCGTAAAATCCTTAAAGAACCAGATACGCAAAAGGCATCAGGACCGGACGGAATACCTGCCACCGTGTTAAAGAACTGCGCAAACGAACTAACACCCGTTTTTTCATGCCTTTTTCTCTGTCTTATGGAAAAGGGATTTACCCATCTTCTTGGAAAGTCGCTCGAGTACAACGTGTTCCAAAAAAAGGCAAGAAAACCACGCCCTCAAACTATCGCCCAATTCCCTTGCTTCCAATAATCTCCAAAGTCATGGAACGTGTAGTCAATCAGTAACTACTCAAGTACCTCGAGAACAACAGGATAATCAGTGATAATCAATACGGCTTTCGCAAAGACAGATCGACAGGAGATATATTGACCTATGTCACTCATATGTGGAGTGGGGCAATTGAGAATTACGGAGAATCTCGTGCGATTGCGTCAGGTATTTCGAAGGCATTCGACAGAGTTCTGCATGAGGAACTACTCAACAAACAGCCTCTCTCTGCAGCTGGCTTGCCAGTTTCCTTAAAAACCGATCTCTGCACGTTGCAGTTGATGGACATATCTCAGACACATTCATCATTAACGCGGGAATGACTCAGGGCCCAATGCTTTCACCATCTGTTAATGATCTGCTGACCGACACGAATAATCCTGTTTACAGTTTTGCAGATGGCAGTACCCTTGTATCCCACTTTAGATCAGAAAAACCTTTACTAGCGACTGAGACATCATTGCAGACAGGAGCAGATTACAACAATTAATCGAGACCTGGAGGAAGGTTAAATTTGGGGCGACAGAAATTTGGTCCAGTTCAATGCAGCAAAGACCCAAGCAGGTTTACCAAGAGGGCCAATACGGCGGGCCCTGACATCATTATGGCAGGATCGACCATTCCTTCATCCTCGTGTCTCGATCAACAGCAATATGTCCTGGCATGACCACGTTGCTAACATCGCAAAATCAGCCTCTCAGAAGCTTGGTGCGCTATTTCGCAACAAAAAACTGTATACACCGCAGCAGTTGCTCTTGCTCTACAAAGCGCAAATAAGACCGTGCTTAGAACGTTGCTCACACGTCTGGGGTGGCGCACCAAAGCACACCCCAGCTGCTGGATTACATTCAGAAAAGAGCTGTGCGTCTCGTCGGCGACACGGAGTTGACCCGGAACCTGGATAGTCTGGAACACCGCAGACATGTGGCCGAGAAGTCACTGCTTTATAGATATTTTCACGGCAGATTTTCTCAGGATTTGATCCGCCCCATCCCGCCCCTGGCAACGCCTATCAGACAGTCACGACAGACGGAAAGTGCACCAGTTCGTCGTACAACTGGAAATACCTAGAACATCGCTTTACAAGAACTCCTTTGTCTGGCGCACTGCATCACTGTGGAACTCACTCCCAGGACATCTGTTTCCCTCAAGTTGCAACCTACAAGTATTTAAGAACAGTGTCAATCAACATCTTCGCACACACACACCGCTCATCGAGCGCCATAGGATCTCCCTTTAGTGTGTGTGCCACTGCCATAAAAAAATAGAAATCATGCGAGGTTCGAACACCAGTAAGTGAACTTGGAAATATATTAGAAGATGAGTTATATAATATAAATAAACGGGATGGTTCTAATTACAAAGGGCACTGTGTGAAGACAAAATGGAGTGTGAGAGCAAAACTGTTGGAAGAAAAATATTTCTCATAATACAACCTTATGCTTACCCCATTCACAGACTTGCAAAAGCCGCGCACTGTGTGCAATGCCAAAAGTAAAATGTTATTTTGAGCTTACCAACAATAAAGCCGCAAACTGTAAATAGATTTCGTCAAAAAAGGAATAGATTCCTACAGAAGAAAAATATAACAGAAAAGATTGTGTATTAAGCAATATTTTCAAAAAACAACTCGAGGAGTATCAAGACAATTATTATCAATAAGGGAATGCTTAGTCCAGAACAACGAAAAAAAAAACAATTTTACACCGTTCGATTGCTTCTATTGCTGCTGTCCAAAAGAGGTGAATCTTTACAATTCACAGTATTTTTCCTTACACCTCACACCTTACCTCAATTGGCAAAAAGGGTTATAGTTTAAAAGTATTCCTCGGATCAACAACCTCTCTAAATGATTCAACATATCAACAGAAAGAATAGGTTTAGTAGATACCAAAATTAATAAAATTACAAACCATCATCATCTTTCTTCGGCTATTTCCGCTTTAGCTACGAATGGAATAGGAGAACATTAAGTTATCAACCTATCTACAACTTGATGCAGAACATCATGTCAATCAATAGCATAGAAAAAATAAGACCATCTGGAGAAGCCCAAAATCGAAACTTATAGCTTACAAGCCTATCGTAAATGTTCAAGGGGTCAAGTGACCCAGCATGAATTTATTTAGAATGATACTGCTATGTAAAACCATAACTTTAGTTACTATGCATCTTCGGATGGAAAATTCCGACAAAATATGCTTGTACGGCATTCCTTAAGTGGATAGGGATCATAAAAAGAAATAATTACCTAGAACCTACTGCCGAACAAAAATAATGAGATCAGAAGCCTAGAAAATTTTTCTTCCGAAAAATTTCCCTGAAATATAAGTAATTTACCGCTGTACGGCGTTTGTACAATCCGATTTCCGAGCCGATTTCTATGCTAATATAGATTCATTATCAGCAACGCCGTACATATTTGCTGGTACTGAGAAACCCGGCCGCAACCCACAGTGGTAGTGATGTGAACCAACATCAAATGCAATGATGACATTTTTTGTCCTGCCGTACATTTTCATCGAACATATGGCTGCATGGGATAAATGTATTTTCTTCTGAAGAGCAATCTAAGGATGAATATTTTTGCGGCATTAACATATTTTGTTAATACTTAAAACGTTAATCAATAAAAACTAAATGCGGTACAAAAAAATGGTTCAAGATGGTTGGAAAAGTATTTTGTCACCCCTAATAATTTATTTTATATTTCCAACTATTTTCTACTTCATAAAGGTGATTTACTATTGTACCGCGTTTGTATAGTAAGCCTACTTAGTTTCACTATTCAGCAATGTCGTAAATATTTGCTGACAGGGGTGAGAAACCTCAGGCGCAACCCCCTACTCTATACCCATAGGGTACCAGATCAGCTCAAAATGTACGGCATTGATTCCAAAATATTATTCAACATATGAAGAACAGAAAGGACCAATACATATATTGGTGTAATACGAATTTAAAGATTCCAACCAGTACAACTCCAGTTAATAATGAATTGAAATTGATGAATAATAAGTTCAAATTTCACTGGTTTGACGGTGAAGAATGTCATTCGAAGGTAAAGTGAAGTTATTGAAATGGATGAAGGAGCAGATGAAGAAGCCGATGAAAAAATTTAATTGTGAAATACCTATTATATTTATGGTTTAGAATGCGAGGAAGAGCCCAATTCTGAAGCAGAAACAACAAATCCTGAAACTGACAGGTTAAATTGTGACGAACACTCCGACTGAAATTGAATATTTTTTCGTTTTATTTAATATTACCTTTTTGCTTTAATGTTGTAAATTGAGTTATGATTATAATAAATAAAAAGCAAATTTTATTTACGGTAATCAAGGTTTGTAAAAGTTTATGACGAAAGTTTTAAAAAGTTTGTAATAGTTATTTACTGAATATTTTTGGATAGAGTCCTCTTTTAACCAACTTCCATAAAAATTTATATATTTTTATACATTTATATTTAAGTCCATAATCAAACATCTTATAATAGAAGTAATAATTTAGGCAATAAGTGCATAAATAATATCATTTTATAATACAAGACTATTATAAAATGATAATATTAATATAAAATTTTGCGGACATGTCAACGCACATTTTGTTTGTTTGGTCCAATAAGTTTAATTTAAACACATATTTTTTTTTATATATTACATTACATTTTTATAAACATTTGTCAATATACGAAATCAAAATAATCCTTCCAATTAAGTTTCTCGAATCAAACAAGTCTCACTAAAAGCTTTTACGCAAAAAATTATGGTTTTGTGATATCGTATATTAGACCTAATTTTCCATCTAATATGAACGGCATTATCAATTATTATTTGATATTGTTGTTCAAATTTTGTCAATGCAGTAAAGCAATTAATGACCCTTAGAGCCAGTGAAAACATTATGAAAAATCTCATTAGCTGTAGAAAATGTTCAAAGTTGAAATTTGCGGCACATGTATTTCTTTGTTTTTCGATCTTTCAAGAATTCAAAATTGCAATGATATTAAAAATATTGCTTCTATTATTAACCACAGTCCATTTTGTAAATTTCACAAATTTTATATATTTTTTAGAGTCATATTTTTATTTGGTTCCATTAATTTTTATCGGCTATAACGTCGTCATCATCATCATCAACCAGCCTCCAGAGTCGACTGCTGAACATAGGCGTCCCTTGGTTATTTCCATAGCTTCCTGTCCTGAGCAACGTGCATCCAGTTGGTGTGGATACGTTTCAGATCATCATGCCATCTAGTCGATGGACGACCTCTATTTCTAAATGCGTTTTGTCGCGGCCTCCATTCCACTATCCTCTTGGTCCATCGGTTATCATTGATCCTAGCAATGTGTCCAGCCCAGTTCCACTTAAGAGTTGTTATTCTTTCTACGGCATCTGTTAGTTTTGTTCTTCTGCGTATTTCTACGTTTGGCACTTTGTCTGTCAATGACCCCAACATCGATATTTCCATTGCACGTTGTGCAACTCTCATCTTATTTGCCGTTTTCTTAGTGAGTGTTAGGGTTTCAGCGCCACACGTCCGACCGGGCAGCACACAGTGCACACACACTGATTAAAAACCTTTCTTTGCAGACATATTGGAAGTGCCGATTTAAAAATGTTGCTTAGCCGGCCAAAGGTTGCCTACGTCGTCAACCCTATTCGTCTAGCAAGCTCACAGGTCTGATTTATCACGGCTAATTCGTATTTCGTGACCCAAGAACTTGTAAGAAGCTGTTTCTTCGATTTGGTTTTTGTTAATATATATACCGCTACCAATAATTACTAGGTTTGTCATTACTTGGCTTTTGTTATGTTAATTTTCAGTCTCATCTTTTGAGATGCCGTGTTCAGCCTCTGTACCATTATTTGGGCTTTATTAATGCAGTCGGATATTAGGACTATGTCATCCGCAAATCTTAAGCGGCACAGGTTTTCACCGTTCATGTTCAGGCCTAGCTCTTCCCAGTCTATTTGTTTGCACATGTACTGGAGGAAGTTGTTGAATAATTTCTGAGAAATGGTGTCGCCTTGGCGAACACCTCTTTCTACTCGGAAGTTGTTCGTAACTTCGTGAAGCCTTACATAGGCCGTTGCGTTCCCATATATAAGCTTAATTATTGTGGTGTAGCGATAATCTATTCGACAGTCAATTAACGATTCCAACATGTTCTGTTGGTTGATGGTGTCGAAGGCTGTCTCATAGTCCACGAACACCAAAACCATCGCCTTGTTATATTTAACTATTTTCTCTATTAGGCTTTTGAGAGTTTGAAGATGGTCATTCGTGCTATAACCTGCTCGAAACCCAACTTGCTCCCCTGGTTAGTATAGATCTAATTTGAAGGTCAGCCTGTTTGTAATAATATTTGTAAAGAGTTTGTATATATGAGATAATAAGCTAATCGGCCTGTAGTTTCCAGGATCTGTGCCTCTCTTGGGCAAAATAGTTATGCTTGCGTTATTCCACTTTGCTGGTGTTATGCCTTCTGACAAACATTCGTTGAACAGAAGTCCTAGTACGCATAATAGCTTTTCTCCTCCCATCTTTATAGCATCAGTCACTAGCTCGTCCTGCCCCGGAGATTTGTTACGCTTCTTTTCAGAGAGTGCTTTTTTTTATTTGCTTATTTCATATAGAACGATCTCCGGCACGTCTTCAGAGCCCTGATTTAGAACTTTGGGGAATTTTTGTTCTTTATCGTTATTTTTGTTATGTTCTCTGTATAATTCCACATAGAAGTTTTCTACTATCTTCGTTGTTAGCTGTAATCCTTCCTCGTTTGTCTCTTATACTTTATATGTTTGCTTTAGGTTTTGCCTTATTACTTCTATGGTCCCATTATTTTCTATCACCTTTGTGACCATTTCGGTATTGAAGTTTCTTATGTTGGTTCTAAGAGATTTGGAAATATTTTAATTTAATTGTCTAAAGACTGTGAAATTTTCTCCGTATTTGTTCTTTAGTTCCCTTCTTTCTCGCATGAGTCCTTTAGTGTTTGTGCTTAACTTTCATTTTGTTTTCATGTTTTTGGGGCAATGTTTTTTATCTGCCCCCTTTATTGCTTCTATTATTGATGTGTTCAGCTGTTCGATACCTACACTTCTCTCACTAGTATAGTAGTTAATGTCCTTTTTCATCGTGCTAGTGCACTAAGCACTCTTGCACTGTCATTGATCCTTGTGTGGTGTCGTTATTGAACTATGCTGTTGGTAGTGGTGCATTGGTGCCGATTAGTGAAGAAGCGAGTGTTGTCTGTTTTGCGATTTTGAGCAGACGAGAGAATTGCTGTATACACCTAGGCGAGGCTGATCGATTTGGGTTATGCAGATTTCTCCGCAAGTCCAAATCGATCACACCAGGAAAGAACTGCACGTGATACACAGGGTGTTATCCCCTGACTCTACTTCTACGCATGCATGGAGCCCATACGGCGAGCTACCCAGTGCAGTCCCTTAATGCCTGTACACCCCCGTTTTTAGGCGGGAACCCGGCCTAGGGCATCAGCGATGCTCTCGTCCCCAGCTGTTATTGGATCATTCCAGTTTGTTAGTGATTTTTGTGATTAAAATTTGATTTAAAATATTTGAACATTTTTAGATTTTTGAGAATTTTTAATTTTATGAAAAGAACGAACCTTTCAGAAATTTTGAAAATTTTGAATAATTTTGAAAATTTTTGAAATTTTTGAAATTTTGAAGATAGATTGATATTGATATTGATATTCATTTTTTTTTTGGGTTTTTTAATTTTTTCTTTGTGTATTGTGTATGTGACTTAGTGTTCTGGTGGGAGTAGTAAACTTTTGTGTACTGTTCTGTTTGGGTATATGACTCTACTGAATAGTGTTATTATGACTGGATTTGTATGGTTGCGAACTTGTTCTAAGAATATTGTGTGTTTGCCTGCCAGGTATGTGCTGATTGTGTCTACTTTGAGGTCGTTGTGAATGTCTGCTATCAAGGTGCGTTCACAATTTGTCTGAGTGTTTTGTTTTGCAATGTTTGTAGTTTTTTCTTGTTTGTTTTGCATGCATGTGTGTATACTATGGCTCCATATAGAATTTTGGGCTTTATTATCTAATTATAGAGCAATAGTTTATTCTTTAATGACATTTTACTTTTTCTGTTCATTAATGGAGAGAAAGCTTGTTTGGCTGCAATGCCTTCGTTTACTTTTGCTTGTATATGTTTCTGAAAAGTGAGTTTACTATCTAGGGTTACCCCTAGATATTTAAGAGAGTTTGACCATCTTATTACTGAGTTTTCAAGATTTAAATTTGGAATAGGTTTATTGCGTTTATTTGTTATGAGCATGGCCTGTGTTTTATCTTCATTGATTTTTATATTCCAAATTTCTGCCCATTCGTATATGGAGTCTAAGTGTTGCTGTATGTGATTTTTGAGTCTTATGTGATTGGTGTTTATTGAGAATATGCATGTGTCATCTGCGTATATGGAGAGTTTAGTGTTTGGGTGTCTAGGTATGTCTGTTGTGTATAATGTCTATAGTGTAGGCGACAGAGGAGAGCCTTGGGGGACTCTATGCGCCTTGTGGTGGATAGTGCTGTGTTTATTTGTGTAGTGAAGGATCTGTGTTTGAGAAATGATGCTATGAGTTGAGTTAGTGGCGGTGGTATTTTGTGTAATCTGTCTAGTTTGTGTATGAATCCGTCATGCCATACTTTGTCAAAGGCTTTTTCGACGTCAAGAACTACAACTCCGTTTGATGCCCGTCTTTGTAGTCCTCTAGTCGTCTCCGCAACAAGTCTGGCAAGTTGGAGCTGGGTGTTGTGATGTTTTCTGAACCCAAATTGTTCATCTGGGATCAGATTGTTTTGCGTTATGTGTGTATTCAATCTTTCCAACGTAACCTTCTCCGTCAGCTTGCTCAGTGATTAGAGCAAGCTAATAGGTCGCCAGTTTTGAGGAAAGATCAAATTTTTGTGAAGTTTTGGAATGAGAATTATTTTTGCTTTTTTCCAAGATTTTGGAAAGTGTTTTAGTGATAGAATTGTGTTTATGATGTAAGTGAATTTGAGTTTCTGGTAAGTTTTTTGGTGCTCTGTTTGGTATGTTGTCGTAGCAACATACATGCTTTTTTGGGTTTAATTGCGCAATAATTTGCACAATTTCTGCGGTGTTGGTTGGTCGTGTTTCGTCGTCTTAGTGTTCGTTTTCGTAAGTTAGTATTTCTCTGTAGTTTCTCTCTATGGTTACCTCGTGATCTATATCCTGGGCCCCATCGCCTAAGGTGAATTGCGATTCCAGCGAGTCTGCGAAGGCCTCAGCCTTCTCTTCGCTGGAATACACCATTTCTCACAGTCCATGGATATTAGGATATGCCACTTTGTTGCGACCTTGCATCGATTTGGCAATTTTCCATAGAGAGTTGTTTTGTGGGTTGCCTGTGGTGATGTATTCGATCCATGAGTTGTTTTTGTGAGTTTTTATGTCTGTTTGATTGTATTCGTGAGTCTGTTTGCTTGTGTGTTTAAGTCTGGGTTACTTGTTAGTTTGGCTCGTCGTTTTAGCCTGTTTCGGAGCCTTATATTGTCTTTTATGTTTTGTGGAAGCGAGTATGGGTTGTTTTGTTTTGTGTGTACAGTTTTTGTGGCTGCGTTTATGGCTGCTTGTATCTCCTCAGTGAATCTAGCAACTTCGTTGTCTAGTTGCGCTTTGGAGGCGATGTTGTGCATGTTTTGTGTTAAGTGTTCTTTGAATATGTTCCAGTCATTGTTGTTTAGTTGCTTGTTTGTGTTCGTGTATTTTGTTTATTGTGATAGCAATAGGAGAATGATCTGATGGGGATAAATCCTCCAAATTGTCAATCACAACGTTGTGTGCGTTTGAGTAAGTGCTATGTCTAGAATATCTGAGCGTTCGTGATGGAAGTGAGTGGGTTCGAGTGGTGCGTGTACTCTGAAGTGTAGCTCTTGCGAAGCTCTTAGCAATGCAGTGCCACCTGTATTAGTGGCCCTGCATCCCCAAGATCTATGTTTGCAGTTGAAGTCTCCTGCTGCAAGAACTGGCAGAGTGTAGTTGAAGAGTTTTGTGGTTTCGTCTAGTGGTAAGTTAAGTTGTGCTTTACTTTGAGTTTGGGTCGAAGTACTGGCCTCTGCGTGCTTCTTCACAGAAGCAGCTAATACAGGTTTGATGGTGGTGGGGAAGTTGTGAGGAGGGTTCGGGACCCTCTTGGGTTTTTTTCAGAGGTGGGAATTCCTCTGAAGTGGGCTTTTTGGAAGTAGACGGTTTTCCGGAGTCAGAAGAGACTAGGGGTTCGCGAGACTATGGTCTCGGTCTCGGTCTTGTCTCGGTCTCGGTCTCGAAAACGAGACCGAGACCGAGACCGAGACCTGGAAATTAGAGTCGAGACCGAGACCGAGACTTACCTATCGAGACCGAGACCAAGGTAACGAGACTCTCGGTCTCGGTCTCGGTCTCGAAAAATATTTTTATTTGTTGAATTCTCAAAACTTATTTTTCTGAAAAAATAAAATTTTTATGTATGTTATTGGCAATTTATGCCAACGGGGTCCAATCAACCAAAAAATTGAAAAATCGTGCAAATCCGGGTATAACGCTTGTTTAATTTTAATTGGGCTGTTTCTTTTTTAAATTCTAGAAGAAAGGTTATACTGTTATGTACATAATATGTAATTATGTAGATAACTTATTTTGAGCCATTTCCAAGCAATAAGCGGCCATGAGTTTTCACATTTTTCGTAATATCTACAAGGTAATAAAACATCGCGTATCCATTAAAACAACTGGGTATCTGCTTCTGGTACAACCGTGTCAGATTAGTATATTAAAAGATGAATGGCCACCTTTGACCATATCCACTTATACAGTATATTATAACCGTATACCTATACAGTGTGTCACAAAATTAGTGGACGAAGCATTAGCCCTGTAGTTATTGGTAAACAATAGCTTAAAATTTTCTATAAACATATGTCGGGAAACGCTCCCTACGGGAGCTAGGGCCTCTTAAATGTGGGCCCCTAAAGATGTTTTTTTCTAATTATTTCCCAAATTGTGTAAAATAGAGTTTTAAAATTTTGGAATTCCCCTAAGAACACTAAGTTTAATATTTAGAATTCGGAAATGGAATAAGAAATAGACAATTTTAGTTAGGTCAGGTGCTTAACATTTTGGGAGTGAATATAAAAAATTTACGTCAACTTTTTTGTGGGCTATTTTTTTATTTTCTTTACAAATTTTGAAATTTTTATTTTTTTTTTGGTAAAAATGTGCCTCTTATTTCGTATCATTAGGACGCAAGGTTTTGAGGAAAACGGATTATAAATGTATTCCGACTGCCAATAACGGGTGTAAATTGAATGCTATAGTTTATCAAATTTTGAAAATCTGTCATAACTTTTTTCTGGAACAAGTGTTTCTACTATTTTATAATAATATGAAGTTTTGTAACGTCAAAAGGAATTTTTGGGGAATATCAAAAATTATAACCTTCATTTTACACCCTTGGCAGTCAGTGTACTTTAAAATCCGTTTTCCTCAAAAACGCTGCGTCCTAGTGACGCAAGCTAAGAGGCACTTTTTGCGAAAAAGAAATTCAAATTTTCAAAATTTGAAGAGAAAATATATAAAAAGTTAGCCCAAAAAAAAGTTAATTTTTAGATTCGCCCCCTAAAATGTTCGCACCTGACTAAAATTTTTTATTTTTAAATTCATTTTTAAATTCAGAATATTAAAGTTAGTAAAATCCCAAAATTTTAAAACTCTATTTTACACCGTTTCGGAAATAATTAAAGAAAACCATATTCAGGGGCCCATTTTTAAGAGGCTCTAACTGTCTTCCCGATATATATTTATAAGAAAAATTTTAGTTATTTTTGACCGATGAATACATGGTTGATGTTTCGTCCACTAATTTCGCGACACCCTGTATACCGTTAAATTTTAAGAGTTTTCAAAATAAATGTTTCCATATAATACAGAATGTTTGAAAATGACATCACTTTGTATGGCTACGTTACAACTCATAAGAAATGTAAAAAATAAGAAGAAAAAGCGTTGACTTTGACAGTAAAATTGACATAAACCGGTACCTAGTTTTTATGTGTACAGGGTGGCCAAATAAGCGTGCAAGGTACTGTATCTCGGAAACTATTTATTGTACACTGCTGTAAAAAAAATTATGACTGAAGTAGCCAAAAAAAAATCCCGGAAATTATTTTCAGGTTTCGCAGATGGCCGCTAGGGGGCGTAACCGCCATCTTGAATTGAAGAAAGTGGTGTTTTTCGTAAATTTTCCTAATTAAGATAACAAAAAAATACAAGCATTTTCAAGCCGAGATAAATTCGACTTTTTTTTTTGTTAAACACTTTTTGCCCTATCTCCAAAAATAAACTGTGTGCGTTCAAATGTTTTTGTAAATAAACATCTGTAACTTCAAAACGGCTAAACGGATTTCAACCGACTTGGTGTCGTTGAAAAGAACTTTTCTTGGGCAACAAAGCCTACCTTATTTGTGGTCATTGCAATTTGCTATGTCGCCACTAGAGGGCATTTTTCGATATTACGACAGAAATTGCGATATTTCTAAAAAGAAATAAATCTATTGGTACGAGTTTTTTTCATGAAGAAATAGTAAAATGATGCCCAACCAAGCTAGTGAAAACTGCGCCTCGATATCTTGTTCCTAACCTAAAATATCGGCAAAAGAAAATTTTACTATAAAATTAGTGTTTTATTTTCTTTCTCCAAGTTTGTTGGTTGTTTTTTATAGGTAACTTAAATTTCTATTTCAAAACTAGGAACCGCAAAAAATATAAACAACTTGAATCGTCATCAATATAGCCATTTTAAGTTGTAACTTTTAATAAAAAAACACCATTTATGCTTAGGCGCATATTAACTATAATATAGGTACGAGTAGGTACGTAATGGAAGATAAAACAAATGTCTAATAACAATATTAGAAAGAAACGTCAAATTTAACTGTAAAAAAAGAGTTTTTCTTGGGCAACAAAACCCATTTTATTTATGGTGACTGTAATTTGCTATGTCGCAACTAGAAGGCATTTTTGGATATTACGACAGAAATTGCGAAATTCCAAAAAAAATTAAATCTATTGGTATCAATTTTTTTTCATGAAAAAATAGCAAAATGATGCCCAAGCAAGCTAGTGAAAACCGCGCCTTAATATCTTGTTCCTAAAATAACGGCAGAAGGAAATTTTACTAGAAAATCAGTGGGTTTTGAATTCGATAACTTTTTTGAAAACGGCCCTTCATATTTTTACGAAATTTTCTTTTTTATGTAAGTCGCGGCCCTGAAAAAAGTTTCTTAATGCCTCCTTAAATGCTCAAATCGCTGTCCATCACGTTCTATGCACTGATGGAGCCTCTCTTGCGTGGGAAAAAAACTGCAACTTCAATTTTGGCTCATGGTAGATTGCGAATTGCATTTCGAATCCTGCATTCCATGTCTTGCCCAGCTGTAGTTTGAGTTTGAAATAGGTTGTCCTTTAACCGGCCCCATAAACAGCAATCTAAACGGGTTAAGTCTTGGGATCTGGGAGGCCATGGAAATAGACTTCTTCTTCCAATCCATCGCTGTTTACATACTGCGTTTAGATGTTCTCGCACATTTATAGCTAAATGTACTGGACAATCGTCTAATTGCAGGAACAAATTTTGCCGTATTTCCAGTGGCACATTTTCTAACAAAATCGGTAATTGGGTGACCAAAAAATCTAGAAACACGTTACCAATAATGTTGCCTCCCAGAATGCCACACCACACATTAAGATAAGACTCCAACGTCCTTGATCTTGATCCATGGCCTTATACTTATTATATACCTACTTACTCGTACGTATATAGTTAATATGCGCCTAAGCATAGTTACAACCTAAAATTGCTATATTGATGACGGTTCAAGCTGTTTCTATTTTTTATGGTTTCTAGTTTTATGACAGTCTAGTTACCCATAAAAAAAAACCAACAAACTTTGGAGAAAAAACTTAAAAAAAAAACTGATTTTATGGTAAAATTTTCTTTTGCCGATATTTTAGGTAAGGAATAAGATATCGAGGCGCGGTTGTCACTGGCTTGTTTGGGCATCATTTTACTATTTTTTCATGAAAAAAAAACTAGTACCAATAGATTTAATTTTTTTTAGAAATTTCGCAATTTCGGTCGTAATATGGAAAAATGCCATCTAGTGGCGACATAGCAAATTACGATCACCACAAATAAGGTAGGTTTTGTTGCTCAAGAAAAGTTCTTTTCAACGACACCAAGTCGGTTGAAATCCGTTTAGCCGTTTTGAAGCTACAGATGTTTATTTACAAAAACATTTGAACACCCCCCACCAGTTTATTTTTGGGGATAGGGCAAAAAGTGTTTAACAAAAAAAACTCGAATTTATCTCAGCTTGCAAATGCTTGTATTTTTTTGTTATCTTAATAAGGCAAAATTCCGAAAACCACCACTTTTTTAATTCAAGATGGCGGTTACGCTCCCTAGCGGCCATCTGCGAAAGCTGAAAATAATTTTCAGGATGTTTTTTTTGCTACTTTAGTCATAAAAATTTTTACCGCAAGTCTCTACAATTCATAGTTTCCGAGATACAGTACCTTTCACGCTTATTTGGTCACCCTGTATGTACAATAATGTACATACTTAAAAATCCTTATCACTTGTATACCTACCTACATTAGAGGTAAGCATTTTTATATCAAAACAACAATTTGGAAACTAACATCAAATATATTAAAATATTATTAGCTATTTAAGTTAACTATTATTATCCAAACAACTGTTGCAAACAAAAAATGGAAAATTATTTAAGAAAAAAACTAATCCTAATATCACATCTACACCAAGAACTGATACACAAAGGACACTTATTAGATGTTTCATTTAACTTAACATTCCGAAGTAACGTTTGTGTTATTAACGAAATAAAACAGTAAATTATTTAATTACTTTTTATTTACTCAAACCGAGACCGAGACCAAACCGAGACAAGACCGAGACCAAGACCGAGACCAAGGTAGTCTCGGTCTCGGTCTCGAACTTCGAGACCCGAGACCGAGACCGAGACTAAATTTTTTCTTCGAGACCAAGACCGAGACTTGCCAGGTCTCGGTCCCGGTCTTGGTCTCGCGAACCCCTAGAAGAGACTTCCATCTCTTCGTCCTCCTGAGCTTCAGTTACGGAGGGGGCCACTGTGTTTTGTGCACTGATTTGTTTGATGTGTGTACCTGTGTTCTGTGGAACATTTAAATGGGTCGACATACTTTCAATTTTAGTGGAGAGTTCATTTAATTTTGCTAGCAGTTGACTGATTTGAGCACTCTGCTCTTGGATTAATTGGTTATGTTTAACCATAGAGGACTCCATTTTAATGTTCTGTTTGTGTAATGATGTATTTGGTGTGTGTTTTAACTTACTAGTTAGCACCTTTGTTATTGGAGATTTGTCTCGATCTTTCTTGGTCGCTCCTTTCATCGCCTCTTCCGGCGGTATCGCCGTACAGGCTTCCCTGTCGCCTGGATCCTCTGTGAACTCCGTCTTGTAGTTGTTGCATTTTCTGCTGTTGTTTTTTCACAAAGTGACGAGGCACATGCACTCGAAGTACGATCGTGCCGTCACTCTGTGTTTGTTGCGCTAACGTCTAAACGAATTTTTTACGCTAACGTAAGCCAACGTCAAACGATTTTTGGCGCATACACTACACTGAAAAGTATAGTGCTGCTTTGTGTGTCGTTAGCGTTTTACCTCACTTCACTTATTGACTTTGTTCGCAGAGCGGATTGGTATACGTCTTGCTTGCGCGACCGAAGCAACAGAACTCAATAATAATAATAACAATGCCACTAGTATGTAGTGTGTTGTCCAAGTTTTCATAATTTCGTTCTGGAATCGTTTTATGCTTTCGTTGTCGGGAGGGCACCATCTTTTGTTTTAGGTTTAGTTATTAGTTTCCTTCTTTCTTTTTTAGTATTTACGACCACTTTTGTTCTTACCGATTGAAAACTTATTGAGAACTGACACATCGTGTACTATGTCTTTTTTATCTGCAAAAACAAAATCGATCGTGGTCTTTGTGTAGCCATTCGGATGTTCCCATGTCCATTTGCGTTGTGGTTTTTTATTAAATAAGGAACTCATTTCATAGAGGTTGTTTTGTTGTAAGTAATGTAGAAGTCTTGTTCCTCGCTCGTTTCTTCTACCATAACCATGATCCTTCATTGAGGTTTCTGATGGATCTTCTTTTCTCCCCAACTTTGAATTTAAACCGCCTGTTAGTAATGTATAGTGAACAGTTTTTTCTTGCAGAGCTTTGTCAATATTGTCGTAGAAGAATTCCAATTCTTCTTCATCGGATGTTGATGTAGGTGCATATGTCTGTATGACTTTCAGGCTGTATCTAGAATTCAGCCTTAAAATCAGATAAATGACTCTTGGGCTTATAACCCTGATTTCCATTCATAGAAGACTCGTACCTTTTATGGATGATATAACCGATTCCTCCTTCTGATGTATCGTCGTTTGGAATAGATAACCAGGCTTTAGGGTTAATTGTTTTTCACCTCTTCGTCGCACTTCACTCAACGCTACAATATCCCATTTTATGCGTTTAAGCTCTTCTTCGATTTCTAATAACTTTTTGATCTGATAGTAGAGTTTTGGTATTGTAGGAAGCTATATATAAACGGTGTTGTGATCCAATTAGCGAACTTTGCCTCCCACAGATCCGCTGAGGCAGCCTTCGAAAGAGGTGTGGGATTTACCCACCTGGGGTCCATATCCTTTGTCTTTAAAATTCGCCATTTTGTTTCTGTATGAGGGGGGTTTAGCCATATCCTTCCACGCTGGCCAGGCGGGTTGGGACGGAAGGGTAGGGAAGGGATAAGACGGATTTTGTTAAGGATCTAATAGGTTTAGGACATGTTTTCCCCCGGCAGTCTGGAGGGGAGGAAAAACATGTGCTCGCTGCAGGCAGGGTCGCCACTTCCTGTGGTAGACTATTACACCGGGATTATGTAAAGTTCTTACCTAGTACCATTTTTATTTGGTTCCATTAATTATTATCGGCTATAACGTACAGCGATAATATTTAATCACATCATGTCACGTGTACGATTGCCGTACAGAAATGTATGTTCTTATCACCAAACAAAAAGATTCAACCCTCAAATGCAGGTAATTGTTTATTTATATTTATATTAACTATAATTTTTGGTGCTCATTCGAACACTTTCCGTAGTAGTATCAATAGTAAAGATATAGGTCTGCCACTTTTATTCGATGTTCAAGGCTATCTAGGTCTTTAGTCAACTCTGGACAGACTGCTCTCCTCTGTATGGAGTACAATATCTCGAGCATCGTGAGTTTGGATGCCGAGCTCCACACATGGGAACAGTACAGTCCAGAGATGGTCTTATCTGGGCCTTATAGAGCAGTAAGAGCTGATGAAGTGTATAGTGCGCCTAGCTTTTGTGCTGCTGCCTTGGCGATTTTGGTGACGAGATTACGCCGAGAGATGTTGTTTTCTACGTTGATGCCCAGCAAGCTTATGAATGAGGCCAAAGGCAGTGTTTCTCCTGTCATTGATAAGTCAGGTCCCGCGGTGTTCCTTTTTCTGAGAAGACAGCTGCTTGGGTCTTTCCTGCGTTAAACTGGACATTGTTTTCCTCACCCCATTTCACGAAGGCGTTCATATTCTCATTGATGGCAGCAATCTCATTTTCTCGCACGCGTTGGGAACGAGCAGCAGTAATTGGAGTCCGCGACATGATTGAGGATATAAGAGTACTGTCGTCTGCAAAGCTGTAAATGGAATTGTTTATCCTACCTCAAAGATCTTTTGATATATACACCCTTGAGGAAATCCAGCATTGATTTTGAATTCCTCCGAGAGATGTCTATCAATACCAACTCGGTTGCTTCGATCCATAAACATTTTTAATAACTCCGACCAGAAATCCGCTCCATCCTGTCCTCACATTAGATATGCGCACATTAAGGCCGCGCAATGATTTTTCCTGCTGATCCGTAATGGTTTGTAGCTTATTAAAATATGTCTGAAACGTGGAGATTTCATCTTCAAGAGTACTATTTTTTCTCTTTTTGCACTCTTGTATCTCGTCAAACTTACGCTCGACCAACTGGGCAACCTTGTCGGCGACAGAAATTTTTCACTGAATGTTCTGTAATGGTTGACTTTATTTCCGGCAAATCTGCTGATGTCGAACGCTTGATCGTCGGCACGGTACCACACACCTGAATTACTCTCACTCAGGCCACATATCACACATTAATTATTTATATAAAACAAAGTTGCCATACCACAATGGGACTTTACTGGTATATAATACTAAGAACCACTTTCAAATTTAATAAATTTACAGATCAGCTTTAGATTCGCATCACCACGTTCTCGTAATGGTAACGTAACTTCACGTATCGCGCTTATATGTGTCTAAAACTCATGCTGTATTGTCGGAAAAATATTTAATTGCCCACAACTTTGACGTTTCTAGAAACATAAAATTGCAGTAGACCTGCTAATATGTGATCGCCAAATTTTGATTTTTTTTTCTTAAGCTAGGTATAGGTACTTTTTAATGAATATTATCTGATATTGATTTTGCATAAAGCTTTAATGAATTTGGTGTTATACAGTGTATAATTAAGTTACATTTGGCTCTAAATTGCTGAACGCTCTGCGGAAGAATTTTACGCTTAAATGATGATAACAATCGAACAATTCATACATAAATTGCATTTATTACTTATTTTATTCTATTTTACGATGTAAGCTTAATACGTTTCTGACAATATTAAAGACAATGCTTTTTTGCAACAATTAATTTGTTATCCCAGAGATATCGTTTACCTGAGAATTACCTCGAGCACCCTTATTTAATTCGCTGTCACTGGCTTGGACATAAATCATCTCTAACAGCTTAATAAAATCATCAATAGTGTGTAATAATGTTGCATACTGCATGATCCTTGATTGACTTTTCCCATTGGCGTTTGATATTGAAATCTTGTTTGAAAACAAGCAAATAAACTATTATTTAATTCCATTGATCATTAAAGCCTGGGAATTTTCTCTAAATAATGACTGTAACTCGAACAAAGGTTTTAGATGACTATACTTACCATAAGACGTTTATTCTGTTGTTACGTTCTAAGAATTGGATATATTTTTTAGCATCACCAGCTAAACAAGGTTTTAATTAATAATAAGGCCACTACTTTGAATTCCGGTGTTTTGAATATCACACATTTATTGATGTCATACTGTCATTTAACGAATGTTTAAAGTAACGAACAGAAGTTCAGGTAGAGGCACTTAGCTCTTGCTTAAATATTTATTTTTACCAATTAAAGGCACACAATGTCATAAAATGGCATGTGTTGATAATTGAGAGATTAGAATGTTGGTGAAATAATTATTGAAGCGAGAAAATATGGATGAAAGAAAAAGAACTGTTAAGATGCCTATAAAATTTGATAACTATGAGCTTTACATGGCTTTTGATGCGAATAATTTTTTAAATGATGATCCTTGGTCATATGAAGGCATAAAAAGCAGAAAAGATAGAGATCACTAAAGAAACAGTAGATAGGCAAATTAAGTCTATAGAGGAAAATCAGACATGGGTGAAAGTTAAGAAAACAGGCATTAATAAAAGGGAAAGTTTAGTTTTAAAAGTGTAGAAGAAAGAGAAGAGGATAAATATAAATCAAGACTAGTAGTAAGGGTTTTCATACAGAAATATGCTCATCGGTAGCAATGATGGTGACAATACGCAGTCTGTTGCTAGTTGGTAATGAAGTCAAATATCATTTCCAGTAACTGGACATAAAAACCGCTTTCCTGAATGGTTTTTTGAATGAAAACCTGGACATATATTCCCCATAAGGTATAAAACAAAAATGAACTATTTTCATTAAAAACGGCGCTGTATGGCTTGAGACAATCGTGCAAGTGTTGGCATGAAGAATTTAACAAATATTTATTAGATATAGGGCCTCAGTGGTCGGAAAGTGATTTTTGCTCGTACAGTTTGGGTTCCAAGGGAACTAAAGTCCTTTTGATTCTATACGTCGACGACATAATTTTAAGTGGGTAGAAAAATTAATGAAATTAAGACTAAATTAATGCAGCAGTTCAATATGAAGGCTAAAGGGCCAACCATTTTCTGGGTTTATACATTTTGTATGAAAGGGAAAAAGATGTTTTAAGAATAAGCTAGAGTATAG
>MU190609.1:0-34761 GCA_016904865.1 Pissodes strobi
CTTAACTGTCTCTTCATGATTTGTCTCTGATCCTATCGCATAGATGACTGCTCATATACTTCATAATGTATTTTTAATAGAACTATTTGAAAATATTTGTTGCAAGTGTATTTTGATTACTGATTTTCATATAAAGCGAACCGGTACGTGAAATACTTAATGTGAATACCTTCTTTTCAGTGATTCAAATCACGAACATAATTTTAGAGCAGTATTAACACTATTTAACTTAGCTAAAATTCGGCATTCATTGGCGTACCATATGGTAGTGTCAAGATATTTCTGTCCTCAATTTTTTCTATATGATGTTTATTTACACCCGATTATTAAGAGAATTTTAAAAAATAAGTAAAAAAAGTGTTCTTGGCATTTTTTCATTTCAGTGAGTCAAATCACGAATTAAGGATTGTAAAAACTTTTGCTTAATACGAATTTTCTAAGAATTTAATTGTTAAAAAAACGTAGATTCCCCATTGCGAATCGTGTGGTTTTGTCGATCGTGTCGATTAAGTTGAATGGTAATTACAATCTTTTCTTTCTCAGATTAGGTATTTACCACGTGGCGCTAGTACTTAAGTTCTGTCGTGTTGACGCCAGGACAAAAGCCTTATAAGTAATGAATGACTAATAAGTAATAATGTTACCTTGAAGAAAATAACTATATATGAAGAAATACTACTTCCTGCAATTTGAATTGTTATTGTAAAATAAGTAAAGATCTAATGCTAGTTAATCATGCTTCTGATGCTTCTACGAAACAAATACAAAAATACTAGAAACAAAATCGATTTTCTCAATTACAGCCTTGAAAGTATTCTAAGTGTGTTGATTATACGGGCTATTTAAAAAATGCATAGTCATATTTCACTATTCGTTATGAAATATAACAAAAAGTTCTTATGAACATAGGCCCGGAAGCATATTTACACATCCTACTGTACGACGGCACCAGGGAGCTGAAACCGGTTAGGTTTTGTACAAAACCAAACCGGTTAGATTTTGTACAAAACCTAACCGGTTTCAGCACCCTGGTGCCGTTGTACCGTAGAATGTGTAAATATGCGGCCCGGTAATGCATAGTTTTGAATATAAAAGTCAACTTATTATTAATTTCTTAAAAACCGTTAAAGATATTGAATTAAAAATTTTAGGTAGTATTTTGACTATTTAAGGTAATTGAAATTCGGTATTCGTTTCCATCGGCGTACCATAAGGTAGGGTCAAGATATGTTTATCCTAATTTTTTTTGTATATGATTTTTGCACCCGATTATTAAGAAAACTTTGAAAATAAATAAAAAAAAAATTGAGCGAGTCTGCCAGTACTCGAGACACTGATGTGTAAACATATCCTGTATCGACATAATCGACATGAAAATCTAATGCCACCTTAGGCCGAGTGACACCTGAATATAAGCAACCACTTTGAAATTGGTTTCCTATATTCTGGCGTTAAAAAGAAGACGTTTACCCGTCACAGATACCGCCTGACATGGGTTGTTTAATGTTTACATTTGTAACGTTTGCATTAGAATATCTAATATTATATTACACGCATAGCTCTCCGCTCGCTTCGCTCGCTACAGGGGCGCCACGCACAAAAACTAACCAAAACTAATCCAAGGCATGCCCAAAATCAAGAAAAAAACTTTTTATAAATATAGTTTAAAGAAAATAAATAAAAATGTCACTCTTTCACCCGTGAACGAACCGCGGACCTTCCGCGTGTTAGGCATATGTGACAATACAGAGTAATGAACAACATAAATCACATAAACGTCTTAAATAATGAATACTTCCCTTATTAGTAATTATTTTTTAAAATACGCCAATTTATTGCCATTTTTAAAAAACATTTTTTGGTAAAATTCGCCCAGACGTTGTTGACCCTCGAAACGCATGCAATTGCATGCGTTTCGAGGGTCAACAACGGCTGGGCGAACTATATACCTATAGCCTACAGGATATTTAAAATATAATGTATCAAATATACATTTTGTTTATTTTTTTAGGGCAGTACCCTATATATTATTGTTCTTCTCTATTTATCTGTATCTTAAAAAATATTTTATAGGTAATTCGGTATTCGGTCCATCCTTAGGAGACATCCTTTACACGAGACTTATTATTGGGTAAAATAAACGATTAGATATTATTTATTTAGGAAATAAAAAAGCCGTGTTCCCGGCCCGAGAACGAACCAGGGACTTTCCGCGTGTTAGCCACGCGTGATAACTACTACACTGCGAAACGATATGGAAGAAAACTTATTTTTGTATGTAGAGATAAAGATTAATGAACAACCTAAATCACATAAACATCTTAAATAATGAATATTTCTCTTATTAGTAGTTATTAAAAAAATCTAATGCCACCAAAAATAACATCAACCTATGGACACAGCTTATTCACTTCCAGCTAGTCAGTCATCTTTGATTTGGGAAAGTCAATAACCAAACTTTGCAAATTTTAGAAGAGGGTCATGACTGAATATTGTTTTAAACGTCTGGGCCGAGAATAACAACCGCAGAGAAGCGACAAAAGCCGTTGGCACCTATGAAGTTGGAGAGTCAAGTTCAATTTGTCATATGTGACAGATGACCGGTTTAATACACTGAGAGAAATGTAATGAAAAGAAAAGAAATGCTATACACCGATAAAACTAGTAATTAATTTCATGTTTATTATTTACTTTATTAGAAATGTATTATGAATAGTAGTTATCTTTTAAAATTTAACGGTTTAACTCAGAGTTTACTGATTTGTCGCGTTCTAACCTTTTTGCAGTGAATAATTCTTTGGTTTCATGAGAGTGATTTTTCAAGGTCTCATCACGACATGGTTTATATTTTCGTCTCGCGTTACGAAATTTTCGTATCGTTGATTGGACGACTAACCAAACTAACCAAATCTATTTAAATTGATTATAACGTATCGAAACCGGTTCAAATGATTAAAATAAGTTGAGACTAAGTGAAACTAACCGAAAGTTGAATCGACGACTAACCCAAACTAACCAAATCTATTAAAATTGATTATAACGTATCGGAGCTGCTTCAAATGACTAAAATAAGTTGAGAATAAGTGAAACTAACCGAAAGTTGATTGGACTACTAACCCAAACTAACCAAATCTATCAAAATTGAATATAATGTATCGGATCCGGTTCAAATGACTAAAATAAGTTGAGACTAAGTGACACTAACCGAAAGTTGATTGGTGACTAACCCAAACTAACCAAATCTAATCTTCAATGGTAAACACAGTTCACAATAGTATATTACATAACGAGAATGAAGTAGCTTATTGCAAACAGAGATTACTGCACGAGCGAGCGCAGCGAGCGTGGGCTGTAATCGAATGAGTTTGTAATCAGCAAATTTTCATTCAAGTAGTGTACTATACTTTTTACTATGCCAGTAATACTAATAATTATTACCTATTTGAACATCAACTCTTAAATAATGTTGCTGTCACCGAACAATATAAACAATAAAAATTGCGAAAAAATCAAAGCACAGGCAACGCGATGCCGGGAAGTCTCGCGATTTTAGCGGTTTAAAACCTAATTTGATTGGCACACTATGCATTATAACGTACGACTCTGCGTTAGTATTCTTTACGCATACTTGTGTGTAAGAATTATTTACTTATTAAGTAAACTGTACGTAAGAAAGTGTTTACTATAAGAGTAGAATTTTTTCTTTACAAAAAAATTATGTGCCTTACTTTTATGAGTACACAACTGAAGTGCAACTTCTGAGAGAGATATTGGGAGTTGAGTTTTTACCTTCTTTTAAGTTTTTTTCTCAACTTCTGCCCCCGATTTCGGCTCTCTTTTCATTAATTTTTTTTGCACTATTTTCGCCGAAAACCGCGTTTTTTTTTCTTATTACTTTTTTTTATTCGTTTTATAATACTTTTATTAACTTTCCAAACAATCTTTTACCTTTCTGTATCATTTGCTTTTCTTCTTTCCGAACATTTTTTTACGTTTCTTCAGTTTTTTCCCATTTTCAAAAAATAAAATTCATATATCCTCATTTTACCCCGGCTACATGTCCTGAAAATTTCAGCCCTCTAGCTATACTGGAACATGCTTAATTAAAGGGGCGTTTCACTTTGAAAAGCGTTTCACTTTGATAAGCGTTTCATTTTCTCCGACTTTACCCTCGCTAAAGAAGTCACTTTAATAATAATTAACACAAAAACAAACCAAAGAAAATTGGCGTTCACGCAAAAATTTTGTCGTCGACGACTGTACTAAACAAATCTCGGACTAAACAAACTGACAAGCACGTGGAGATGACAGTTGGCCGGTTTACCGCCCACTCCAAACTTTTGGGCGGGATTTGTGTTGTCGCTTCTCTGCGGTTGTTATTCTCGGGTCTGGGCATCTGAATAATACTTTTGACTGTTCGTTTAATTTAAAGTAATAATATGCTGTTTTATCGCCTAAAATCCGTTTAAAAACGATTCTAAATGGCGAAATTGTATAAAAATCCTTCACGGCCCTCCTGGATTAGCTTGTTTCTCAATGCGCACGGGTTATAATATCACAATCGGTTTACAAATTCCGTACCCCCATTTCCGTCCACACATTTCCCGAGATTTACCCTCATACCGCCGCGTAAGATGTTTATGCATCAAAAAATGTTCTTTGCATTTTTTCATTCAGCGTGCGCGTACCGTTTTCAAGTAGATTGGGAGAATTTTATACCATGCAAGGGACCTTTCCAATTGCCAATCGATGGTTTGAAGGGCATTTATTTAGCAATACATCCCTAACTAATAAGTATTCCTTACAGAAGCAAAAAGTAATATAAAATATTTCTTAAAATAATTAATCATATATTATATCACGAGAACTATGAATTTAATCGATTAATCTACATTCAATATTTTGAGCAAGATTTTTCTGGAAAATGTTGAATGCAAAATAATTTAATAAAAACCCGAGAACGCGAATAAATATGAAGAAAAATCCTATAAACATGTGCATAGTTTTCAAGATACTTAAGGCATCCTCAGAAAAAATTTTCGACATCCTTTCTTTATTAAAATGGAACATTTTTCTTTAGATTGGAACATTTTTCTTTAGATTTAATATACCCGTATTTGGGCGGATACGCGGCACGTAATAATTTTAATGATAATTTGGGATACTCTTAGTAGCGTGAATTAAAAACCGATACATTGAAATATAGCAAACGGTAAGAGATACGAATTGGGTCAAATTGGAGCAAGGTCGGTACACAAAGATGATACTGTCCTGTGATCTTTAAAATTGTAATCATTTGTATATACAAATCTTATACAAAAATGGTTTTTAGGTTAACTAACATGTTCACTGCATGAACTGCTCTGTCGGTCTCTGCGCGTGTCCGAGCGTAAGGATGCTTTGAAAGCCTCGGTTGGACATAATAGGGCCAGTCTCGTATGGGTTTTGGGGCAGTCGAATGTCCCGGGCAACAAGGAGTTTGAACGACAGGATTCAGCAGTGCGTCCAGTGAAACTTAAGCTTATAATAGAGGTGTCCTATAATACCTGTCTATCCTACAGAAAGCAGTGAATGAGTGGGCCAGGACTATAGCGGTCTACTCCAGGAATGAGGTAGACTGGACTTCTCTTGGGAGACCCAACGCCTGATACGCTTCAAAGCCATGAAAGCATGCCAGGCGCTGGGACCTGGGACTTCCAAGAGAAGCCGAGTCTGCCTCATTCCTGGAGTACCTCGCTATAGATTCCTGGCCCATTCATTCATTGCGTTTTTTAGGACACAAAAGTATTATAGGACACCCCTATTATAAGCTTAAGTCCCATTGGACGCATTTCTGAATCCTGTCGTTTCAGACTTCAACCTTCTAGTTGCCCGGGATATTCAAGTGTCCCGGAACCCATATGAGACTGACCCCATTATGCCCAACCAAGATTTCCTGAGATTTAATACATGAGGCTTGTGACAGGACTCCTCACAAGCCACTGCCGCTTGAGCTGGCATTTGCACCTGCTAGGGATCGTAGAAGATCCGGATGTAAGTAGGTATATTTCTCCCGCTTCTTAAAATTTATCCCCACTTCACGCAAATGGTAGCATAGTATGCAATGACCATTTTTAATTTAAGACACGAGTATCAGAAACATAATGCCGAGGGCGAATGTCATAATAGGCATTAACTATCAGTTGCATATACTGCTTTTCTACGAACAGTCATCATAATGAAAACTTATACTTACTTTCATTTTTATAATTCCTTAATGAAAAGTAACAATAAACTATCGGAATTTTAAATTTGCCTTGGTCATGGCCATTTCTGAGAATATTGCTATGATGTTGCATTTCATTGGTTGTTAACTTGTATGTTAATGAAAAATCTATATCTTAATGAATATCAATAAAGCACAGGTAGCAAATTTCTTAAAAAAGATAATTAATTATATACCCTATTATTGTTGAAAGAACGACGTTTTTTTTACAGTTACGTTGCAAGTAGAAAAACATGTCTAGATTTTGACCTGAGGTAAACCGCTTAACCGCACTACTGCTGATTTATGTGGATTTAACACAAAAACAGGAATCAGTTGATTAATATTACATTTTAGCAAACCTGGTATTAATTAATGACGAAATTTTACTCATCCCTTGATGATGTTAGCGAAACGCCCGTTGAGTGCAAAAATTCTGCTGCGGTATTGTGGATAAAATCTGTTAATTTTTTTAATTTTCAGTTGTTAGCGTCAAGAGATTTTTTTTAACTAGTCATAGCAATGTGTTTAAGCACACCAAGATTTTGAATGAATTTTGGTGTGTCCACAATATAAAACCCAGACAACAACGTGTATGATATTTTGTACATAAAGTAGGTACCAATGGTGTTTTTCTTTCTTTCCTTCTTTTTCTCCCTTTTCTATGTAATTATTTTTCCAAAGCGTATAAAATAGCGTATAAATCACAGGCCTAAAGTATTTTTTTTTATCGCTCAATGAATTGTAGCCCTCGCTTCGCTCATAGTACCAACTCTTGGCTTCGGGAACAAAACTACCACTTTAATCCCTAGGTATATAATGTACTATTACTTTACAAAATTGAATACCTAAATTACTTGATACAAGAACTGACGCACGACTATCAAACCATCCGAAGTGAAACGAACAATGGAAGTTTTTGAACATTAGGCTGGTTACATTTTCGACACTTTTTGCATTTCTTCTACATGAGGGTAGTATAAATGTTCCGAAATGCTAAAATAATGTAACATTAAGTATAGGATTTTTAAATTTAAACTTGTCGGTGTCACTTTCGGCAAACGCTTAGTTTACTTCTTGAAATATTTGCTGTTAAAACCCTTTCAATTTTCTTTAGTTTTTTTTCCAATTGATAATATCCAAATACTATTGTTTATAGTTAAGTATTTTGGAAAATTAGTTTTTATTGCATTATACTCTTTCTTTCAATATTATGAGAACGTCTGGCATACCAAAGTTTGCTTAATTTTTTAAAAGTCTTGATACATCCTCTATAAACGTTTTATATATAATATGGTACCACTCCCCATAGAAAATGCCTTTACGTTACAGCACAGCCGGCATTATCATGCACATGTTGAAAAATCCGTCAAAAGTTATTCGTATATTAATCAAGATTTTAGGCTCTATTTTTAGTATGGTAAGCAATACTTATCTTATTAATGTGTTAATGCGACTTTACTACAATTTTGCAGCGCCCGGCCCTAGCGCATTAAGACCAGTAATATATTACCTTACAATATTTTTTAAGTAATTCTCACTTAAAACTTGCAGCCTAACTAATAAGAAAGTAATTTTTATCTTGAAAATGTGATATATTTCGAACAAAACTGAAAGCAAAAGCAAACAATAAAGTCAACTAAAGTTTGTAAATTTTCCGAACAAATAAAACTTTTTCAAATTTTTAGGTATTTTTTAGTTCTTTGTATATACGTACAAATTATGTACAACATGCATAGTGTTAAAAGTCAACTTATATTTAATTTCTTAGGAATCTTTAAAGATGTTGACTTGAACATACTTCTAGGGTAGTACCTACCTTGCACTACTTAACGTAGTTAGAATTTGGCATTTGTTTATCTTGGCGTACATTCAGAGTAGAATTAAATTATTTTTATCCACAATTATTTTGTAACACCCTGCTGCAATTTTTGCACTGTTACAAGGGCTTTCAAAAATAAGCCAAAAAGAGATTGATTTAACTTACTATTTTCGAGTAAATTAGGAGAATATTAAACTATGTAAGAGGCTTTCCAAATGCCATAACACTGCTTGAAGAGCATTTGTTTTTAATAAGGCCTCTAAAAACACTACCCTAATTAGTAAGTATTTCTTATAGAAGCAAAAGTAAAACATAAAATGATTCTTAAAATAATTAATCATCACACAGAAACAATAAAAGTGTCGCGCAAACCAGAGCGGTGGCGGACGCGGTGGCGCGGCGGTCGCGGTAAAATACTGTACGTGTATTTGCCAGATGACTTCTGTTTGCAGTCTTTAATTAACTTACACGCACAGTATTTTACCGCCACCGCCACCGCTCTGGTTTGCGCGACACCTAATATCAGAATATTATTATTATTATTTTTATGGACTTTTGTTCGGACATACAGGTTACGAGAAAATGGGTAGACCAAATTTGACCAAATTTTCACCAAAAATAGCTTATGCAGATTTCTTCATTCGAATATGAGCATTCTGTTTTTAGCGGTACGTGCTTTTGGAAATTGTAATTATTCACAAACATTTCGATAAGAGTAAGTATATAATATGTATTTTCAGACTAAAGATTCAATCGAACATGTCAATTCCTTGATAGCTGCCATTTTGACAGTCAATGCATATTCACTTATAGTTCATGAAAGTAAGATATCTCATTAATTATAAGGAATTCAAATTAATATTAAAAATAAAAGTTGTTTGTCAAATTTTGGTCCAAATAATTTAAAATCATTCTTTAATACACATGGTGGGCCAAAATGTTATGGCTACTCCAACTATGTTATAAAGTAGGTATTACTATGAACTTATAGCGTATGGAATTTGGTATCAAAGAGAGAAGCATATAAATATTTGAACTAAAAAAAATACAGTTTACATAAAATAGGTGATGGTTTCAGTCATTTATTTAATATTATAAAAAAATAGGATATGGTTTCATAAGAGGGAAGTAGATCACGGATATGAACTGGAATATTTATTCTCTTTACATTATACATTTGTTGTTAAAATATCGATATTTAGAGAGGGGAATCAAGGGAATACGCTAGGTGACACACTAAACACTTCTGTGGTCACAGTTTATTCCGCTTTTGCTATTTTACAAGTTATGAATGGATTGAAAAGGTAAAAAAATTGCTTCACAAAATCCAAACTACCGCGCGGGCCGGGCTCTGGGACGCTCTATATCCTCGCAAATTTTTCTTTCTTTGACGAGAGTAGAGACGGCGTTTTTGTGAGTTCGACAACCAAAAATATACAATAAATCCATTTTTATTATAGTGAAGCATAAAAAAACTAATTGTCTGCAATGTGAATATTACGAATATTAAGTTTTAAATTTTGCTTCTGTGGAATGTCTTAAGTATGAAATTTAGTTTTGCATATTTTTTATATTCAAAGAGTGGAACCAGTAAAATACATTTAGTATTTTACTGGTTCCACTGGCGACCTGCGGTCGCCCCTGAGGTTCGCCGCCTTTGTGCCTGCACAACCTGCACACGACACCCCTAAGAACGGTCCTGCAAAGACCCAAGCAGTCACGCTTACCAAGAGGGCCAATGCGGCAGGCCCTGACATCAATATGGCAGTATCGACCATTCATTCATCCTCGTCAATCGGACTACTGGGTGCCTCGGTCAACAGCAATATGTCGTGGCATTACCACGTTGCTAACATCGCAAAATCAGCCTTTCGGTAGCTTTGTGAGGTATTTCGCAGCAAAAAGCTATATATACCGCAGCAGTTACTCTTGATCTATAAAGCGCGAATAAGACCGTGCTTAGAATATTGCTCACACATCTGTGGTGCCGGATCTAATTACACCCTGAAGCTGCCGACTTCCATTTAGAGGAAAGCTGTGCGTCTCGTCAGCGACCTGGAGTTGACCCGGAATCTGGATAGCCTGGAACACTACAGATATGTGGCCGAGATGTACCTGTTTTACAGATACTTTCACGGCAGATGTTCCCAGGATTTGGCCCGCCTCACCCCGCCCTTAGCAACGCCTGTCAGACAGTCGTACCAGTTCGTCGTACAACTAGAAACACCTAGACTATCGCTTTACAAGAACTCCTTTGTCTTGCACACTGCATCACTATGAAACTCACTCCCAGGACATCTGTTTACCCCTAATTACCACCTACCACTATTCAAGAACAGTGTCAAAGAAAATACGTGTGTACTATAATATTCTTTGACAGTGTCCATCGACATATTCGCACACAAACTGCTCGTCAAGCGCCATAGGCTCTCCCTTTAGCAAAATACATATAATATAATTTATACCGTGCCTTTTAGTGTGTGTGCCACTGCCATAAAAAAAGGTGTACACCGAACCCAAAAACCAATTCAGAACAACTCGTAAACATGTTTTGCATGCATTGAAGGCCATTAAAATTCCGTTTATTTCCATGTTAGATACTTTAACTATGAATCACCAATTATTTTTTATTTTTTTAAATATAAGTATTACTGGCCTAAGTATAATTTATTTTAATAAGGGGTAGTTTTCAATTTTCTTGTCAAAATTTAGTTTCCTTAAAAATTACAAAATGTTAGTAGAGTATATTGATGTACCGAAACAGTTTTGCTTTACTAACATTTTGTAATTTTGTAGCCACTCTGTATAATGTTTATTTGAATTTTGTTCCTCTAAAGACTAGAATTATTATTTTTTTTTAATATTAATGCTCACTTAAAAGTTCCAGTTAAATGAATAAAAAATGTCACCTTTATCTTGAAACAGTTATTTTTAGGACAAAACTGAAACTAAACAAAAATTCTCGAATGTTGATAAAGAATGATTTAAATGTAACAAATAAAAAAACGAAATGTTTGTAAGTTTGTAAAATGTGTACGTATTTGTTTACAACGACACAAATTATGCACAGTATTAGTAAATGACAGGTCAATAGGCCAGGGAATATGCTCTGGTATTTTGAAAACTGCATTAATTTTTTGTTTTCGTTTTGAAGACACGTACCCTAAAATCTTGACTAGAAATTTTTCGTATGCATTTGAAGTGAGCACCAGTTTATTATTTCAAAATGAACCTTTTTAATTCAAAATATAAAAAAAACTTTTTAAAGTTGTAATAACACTGAAAGATAATATTTTTGAATCAGTAGATAGTCTTAACGACCCAGGTTTATTTTCAGTAATCATATTAGTTTAAATAATCATATTGCAATTTTTAATTACAAACAACTAGAATGTTAAGTTTTTTGCCACCGCACCTGTTCGAAAATAAATTTGTAGTTTTTATTGTATAAGCTAAAGTACAAAGATCTAACAGCATATTACACTCGCAGTTAGTTTGGCTGGCTTTGAAAGTCTTCACCAACGTAGACAAAATTACTAATCTCCTATCTTTGATACAAATTAGTACTACAACTATTGTCTTCAGTTAATCTGCCCATTTCATGAGCAACAAGATGATGACAAATATATAATATATATTATTATCATCGCATTAATTACGGTTCTTAATTGTTTCCCAGATAGACTGATGAACAAGAATTGTAATAACTATTTTGCAAATGGTTAACTATTTCATTAAAACTAAGGTTAAAACTTGACAATTTAAACATAAATTCTGGGATGTTTTAATGTGTGAAGTACTTGTTTCGAAAGTGGTCTACAATTCAATTTACGTGAGTGTTGCTTGGTACGGCTTCACTCGATTGTTGGGCGAAAAAAAGTTAATTTTCTAAAGTTTCATTTAACTTGCAATTGTAGTATTTAATTTTTCATTAAGAGATTAGTAAGGTTTAAGAGTTCAAGCAATATACGTTATTATAATTGTTTTCATATATTATGCTTTGAATATATTTAATTAACTCTCTGTAAACATAAATGTATTTGTTACGTGTTTACTGTTATGAGTCGTATTTATTTAGAGCATACATTATTTCATAACTTAATCACCGAACATTAACAAGAGACTAGAAGGTTCAGTCTTAGTCGCCACATTCGATGTAGCGCTTACAAAGGAGACGCCAGACTTGAAACGTGGCACGAGGCCTGAGCTGTTAACCAGCATATCACCAGGTTACGTAACGGGGCAAAGAAGAAAATGCTGGGGCGGGGCTTAGAGTGCTCCTTCTAGTCTATTGTAATGTTCGATTGCTTAAGCAAACATTAAGTTATTACACTACGAAATATCAGACGGCCTTTAGCTTTCTTTTTATCAGATGTCGATAAGAACTATTAACCTTTCTTCATAGTTGGATTTCACATAGTAATAAAACATACTTTAGATTTCAAGCCACTGAATCACTGCATATCATCCTTTTTTTTAATTAACTCTCATCTTTTGCTATTATGTTTCATGCAAGTAAAGATTTAAATATGACGTCATTCCTGATTCTGGTTACGAAGTCGACTCGATCAATCGAACCCGAGTGACAGTAATGTTGATTCTATATTGCCCCGTGGATGAGAAAACAGCTGTCGCTGCTGGGCGTCAAAGAGCTGCCAATTGACATCTAGAAAGAGGTCAAGAGGGTCAAGAGGCCAAGAGCCTTGGTCTTCATAGTGGGGGCGAAGTATCTAAACCTGCTTTTATAATTTTGAATTTAAAAACCATCATGGATCCATCAGGCGAAAATATTTGTAAAATCCTGTGTCCTTAGGTCTGGCTTATTTTAAGTTATTCTAATCCTCGAGGGTCCCTGCTAATTTTTGGGGTTAAACCACCACTTAGTAAGGTAGGTAGGTAATTGTTGGCTTGTACTTTATAAAAATGAAACACATCAATAATCCTAAGTAAAGTGGCTAAAGGCTTCAGGTTTTACTGTGGGATGTGTGGAAATGTTAGACAAATCACTCAGCGCCACAAAACCTCAGACAAGGGAGTACTTATCTAACTAACGTCTGCTGACGGGGATTATTCAAGGCCTGTTCTTTCCTTTTTATTATGTAATGGTCAACTGTAAAATTTTATATTTGTAATGCTACTAACTAATTCATATTAACCTTTTCACCTTTAATCATTCAGCTCACTTGCTAGACATTATTCAATATCCAATGCCTTGGATATACCTATTTAATAACTCTGGAACTAAAGATTCATGAGTCTTTTCCCTCCAGTTATAATTTCTTTTAAAGATAACCCCTAAAAGGTAAGCGTTGCCGAGATAAGCTCTTACGTAACTTCATTCTTTTAATTCTCGAAATAAATATTATCTTCATATTTTAATTATGGGTTATTTCCAAAGAAGGGGGTGGATATTCTTATAAATAAAGATAACTTGTTTTGTTTATGTTTGAAGTGTTTACTGCTTGACTGTTTCCCCATATCTTTCTTGAAAATACAATTAACAACTGGTACAGGCAACCTAGGTTTCGTAATTTACTGGAATAAATAACTTGCAATATCTCTCAAATTACGTGACGCCCTTTTTAAGTACCCAAAGGTCATAAACCAGGCCTCCGCATTAAAAACTAGCCGATCGCAATCTTTTGTGTCAAAATAACACCACACAATAACATAGGTCTGACCTAGACACAATATTGTGTCCCGACAAAAAAAATAAAATGGTTCAGGTTGCCCGGGTGTTGGTAAATTGGTTCCCGGCAGGTAGAAAATAAAAGGGTAGTTTGAAACCACTGTTAATAATATGTAAATTGGTTCCCAAACCCAAAAAGGGCGTTGGTATATTGATTCTCTTAGCAAATTGAGGGTATGATAAATAATTATATTGGGGGTGTGATGGAATTGTATAGATATTGAAATTTTAGTTTGTATTTTTGTTCTGTGGCTATCACTAGTGTTTAAACTTGTGTTGTATTTTCGTCATGAATTTCGAAATAATTTCAAGTGAGCGAGGAAAACAGTTATTAATAACTATAAATATGGATTCCAAAAGCACCTGAAAACTGGTGAGAAGCGATGGACTTGCACAAATAGAAAGTGCAATTCATTTGTCCTTACAAATTACAAAACATATACAAGAACATTCCCATGATGCCGTTATGGGTGAGTTAAACCGTCAAATCGTTAATACTGCCTGCAAACGAAAAGCTGCAGAGGACATATCCGAAAAACCTGCCAAGATTATTGGCAAAGTGCTTCAAGAAAATCTGCCATCCACAATTGTTATATCTGACATTGCTTGTGTCCGAAGATTAGACTGCTCGTCGAAAAATGCAGCCAAATTTACCGAAAAACATCCAGGAAACTTTGGACTTCCTTGACAAGGCAAACATCCAAACTTGTAGGGGTGAGCAGTTTTTACTTTGTAACAGTAGAATGGAAGAGATAGTGATATTTTCGTGTCAATCTAATACTCAAATGTTAGAAAAACTGACACATATTTATTTAGATGATGGTACAGGCTTCACACAGTTTTTCTGCCAATTTCGAGGCCAATTTTTTACTTTACATAGTTATTGTAATGGGCATTATATTCCATTATTTTTTTCATTGTTACCAAATAAGTGAACAGAAACGTATAAAAATCTGTTCAACTTAATAATCAATATTTGTAAGGATAGTGGCATTACATTAAGAATTTCGAAAATTGTTATTGATTTTGATCAATCCGTAAAGCAGTGGGGCAAATTTTTCCTTCAGTAGAAATAATCGGGTGTCGGTTTCACCTTGCCCAATCGTGGCATAGAAAAATTCAACAATACTGCCTTACACCTGAATATAGAAACAAACATTCTGAAATTGGTAGATGGCTACGAATGATTTTGGTCTTACATTTTGATGTTAGCGACTGCTTTGTTTTTGCTTTACTTACGATAGCACCAATAGACGAAAATGATCAAAAGTATTCAGATTATTTAATAGATAAGTATATAACACAAGATTCTCTCTTTCCACCTTACCTTTGGGATCAGCACTCAGCTGAACTTACGCGCACTACTAATGCCTATGTGTCTTCTCACAAATATTTCAATGCGTCTTTTTATAAAACATATCATTACATTTTTATTTTTTTGGAAAAACTTAAAGATTTTCTGAAAATTATGTAAAATTACAAAGCGTCAATATTACGGCTAAAATACATAATGGTAAAGTGAAGAACCGCCGAAAATGTATAGAAAAAATTATAGAATCGTATTCAAGAAAGGAAATTCGTCGACAACATTTTATTAAATGTGTTTCTTTTCGCTATCCTATTACCTACTAAAGATTGAAATTATGAAAGTTATTATTTTGTATTAGTTGCTATTTTAAATGTAAAACACTATATTGTATAACACATTTATAAAAATCAAACTGTGCTTTATTAGATAAATCTCGGGAACCAATTTGCACATAAAGGTCAGGTAAACTAAAAATGTTGGGAACCAATTTACACATTAAAATCAAATCAACCAAAAATATTGGGAACCAATTTACAAATTATCTTTTACCCTTCTTAGTTTGGGAATCAATTTACATGTACCCGGTTGCCCATAAGTCGTTTCGAGATTATCAGATTTTTGCCTTATCTAGAGACCAAAGCATACTAAGATGCACTAACTCGGTTAGTGTTAAGTGCTAACAGTTTTTGAAATGAAATGATCCCCAACTAGTCGTTAATTACAATTTATTTTATATGTAAAAGTGATCTAAATAGCTCTCTTTAAATAGAAATACCTCTATTATTTTTGAAATTAGAAAAAAATATGTCGAATATAAGTTGTTTGATTTCATCGGCTTCTATACATGCTTTTATTTTAATGTATACATGGTGTTTCAAAAAAGAGAGACACCTTTGTTTTTTTTAATCAAAAATACCACATTTTTTAATAATTTTGGAGCCCTCATATTTTTTTTTTGTATATATGTATCTAAATTTAACAGTTTCGAAATACTGAGGGTTTTAGGAGTTGATTGTTTGCCTATTTAGATACCTGCTGCTACCGGACATAAAGGTTTAGTTTTCAGATGTCAAGGCATTGATGTTTGAAGTCTGATTTACTGATTGATCTTTATTTTCTACTAATATTTTATAAAATGAGCTATAATATAGTTTTTAGTTTACTAAGTTTGGAAATTACATACTACGTAATTAAACAAACAACCATAAGCAAGAACATATATAAAACGTATAATTTATATTTCAAATTAATTGCTCTGCATGTCTCCTATGGAGCTTCTCACATGCCTCATAAATTCTTTTCTGGCGTTCCAGTGCGTTTATAACTATTGCTTCATTCCCATCTTCATTCAAAAATATTTTCTTAAACATTTGTTAAAGAAATATCTTCGTGAATTACTCTCTGACTTTCTTCAATATTATTACTTCTTTCTCTATGGACTGTATTTTTCAAATAGCCCCAAAGGAAGGTATCTATGGCTATCTGAGGAGTTAGCGGGCCAGTTGATTATTCCCTTTTTACCGAGCTTTTTACCCATCCACACTTGATAATTATTATGAACAGAGCCTCTTACTGCCAGAATATTATGGTGAGATGTTCTGTCTTATTGCCAAACTATATTTTGACGAGTTTGAATTAGTAGTTTATTGATAGGATTAATTTTAGTTGGTACAGAGGGTACCTTCCGACCATTCTGAACATTTCCCCTATAACCTTATAAGGTTCGGGTGTTCTTGTAGCGATATTATCATTCTTGAAATGAAGCTTCGACTATTTCCAACCTTTCAGCAACCGAATAGCTCATCTTGTAAATCAGACTTCAAACAGCAATCTCTTGACATTAAAAAAATAAACCTTTATCTCCAAATAGCAGCAGGTGTTTAAATAGGTAAGCAATCATATCGAAAAAATCGTTGTATTTCGTAGTTCTAAAATCTTAAATATTTTAAAAACCGATAAGTTTTGATACGTAGTCTATCGTACAAAAATAAAGGGTTGGTAAAAAATGCGGGAACTCTTAAATATGTTCAAAATCGCTAAAGCTGCATTTTCACAATTCGGTACCTGAGGGTTTCCGGGTATGCGGAGTTCAAGCATGGTATCGACACTGTTGTCAGATTTATCAGTTTTGCGCTAAACGAAGTCATTTCGTTAACTTAAATTGAACGCCCCATTTGTGGTTATTGCACTAAATTGGTCGTACCTATTAAATTTAGTAAAATCCAAAATTTTCAAAATTTTATCTCTACTAATTGCTGAGATGTGACAACGCATTTTTAGTAAAAAGTACCGGAACCCTCAAATATCTTCAAAATCGTTAAAGCTGCATTTACAAAATATAGTATCTGGGGGGTTTTTGAGCATGCGAATAAAGTATGAGGAGAAGCAACCAAAACATTAAATTAAAAAAATTAACCCGTGGTTTCTGAAAAGTCTTTAGCTTTAGAGCAAACGAAACCCTACTTTTTACTAACCCTGTGTGTAGAACTTAATAAACAATTCAAAATCTTTGAAAAATGTGGTATATTGCATTTAAAAAAAACAATGTTGGCATTTTCCTTGCTTTTTTTAAAACACCATGTATACATTTAAATAAATGCTAGTTTAAAAGCAGATGAAATCAAATGACTTTTGTTCGCAATATTTGTTTTCCAAAATACTACTTCAAAAAATAATAGCGATATTTCCATTTAAAAATTTATCTGGATCACCTGCTTGTATGTCTCAAATACTCAGTACAAAATTTTTCAATTTCCTGCTAACTTCTTACCTTAAATCTTAAGTTTCCAATGGGCGGCCTAGCAAATGGTATACCTAGATATCCAAAAATATCCCTTCCTTCTCTAGTTTTCAGAACTTTACCCCTCAAACGTCCATCCTCGCATTTTACTACTGGCAAAGAACAATGACGACACTCACTGGCAAAAATAAGAACATTTTTCACTAAACATAGAAACATAAATGCAGCTAATATATATTTCATTTCAAATTTGAGAGTTTGGAAATTAAACTTTAAGACGAAATATTGAATAATATAATTCACAGATTAAGTAATAGAAATTAGGCAGGATGAAATGTTATCACCGGCTTTTGAGACCGCTCTGTATATCAAGATAGAACTTATTGATTATATATTTGCGTTTGTACTACTGCAGTCGGTAGTAAAATAATTGGTGGGAAAATGAGTGGAAAAGGAGTTTTCGCGCGCCAAATAAGCTACTGACCTAACTATTGATTAACGGTAGACCAATACCTTTATTGTTTAGGTTGGCATATTAGAATTAGATTATTTTACTGTGTATATGGTCAAAAAATTATAGCTTGCTTGGCAAATGCAACTTCAAATAATATTTTTGTCATTTAGCGATGTCAATAATATTTAAAAATTAGGCGAATCATGATCATGGCATCCAGATTTGCTCCGTCAATCACGTGATCTGTCTAATTAAATGGCAAAGCTATATCACTTACCTGTAAAAATATCAGAGCAAATCCAGAAAAAGACGAACGCGCGCGCCGCCTTTAGAAAGCCAAAAAAATTTTATATTTTGAAACATCAGGAGCATTTTAAAACGAACAGACCATACCTGCTTCAAGAAATAATAGATTTGATGGAAATATTCGGAGCAATTATCTATTTAAAACGGGATAAAAAAAAAATAAGTAAGAGACACAGATTATTTGCATAATTAAATTCGATATCTTATACAATTTTTAGTGAAAGTTGAAATATCTATCCAATTATGAAATTAATTCATCTGTTTTATTTTTAAGTGGATACCAGGAGCGTACAAACAATTTCTGCATTACGAGCTAAAATAAAGTATTCATTTTTCGGACTAAAATGTAAATAAATAAAAAACGAATTGATTAGATCAGTCCACGCTCAAAAGATAGCGTGGCGCTTATAGAGAACGGCGTCGCCAAGTTAACGTATTACTTGATTTTAGCCTCTTTTCGGCAGTTAAATAAAAGCATAATTTCCTAAGCGGGGGGTATTTTTTAATATGTATAATAAAATTAATAGAACTTATTATATTGAAAATTATTTAAAGTAATTTACCAAGATAAAAGTGGGTTTTTATTCAAAAAATAGTTACAGGTAACATTTTATTTACAGTATATAAAAATATACGGTATTTTATACATTTAAAAATTCAGTTGTTTAATAAACAATAACAAAAAATGGTACCTAACAAAAAATAAAAAAGTCCTTCTTAAAGTGCTGTTGTTGGCGGTCACATAGCGCTTTACTTGACTCAACACCAATTTAGTTGAATTCAATTCACAATGATATGGAGGCAATCGCAGTACTTCAATGTTGTACTTCGTCGCTAATCCGTCCGTTCGTATTTTGTTGATTACATCTGTGAACTCGTTTGCAACTGTTCGTGTCTCCAACTTCGTGTCAAGTGTCAATTTATATACATTTTCTATGCATTTTGCCTTTTTTATAAAGTTTATGCTTTACAGACATGTTTATTTTGTTAATTAAAACTTTGTTGAAGTGAAACTTCTTTACCGAGTTTAAAGTCAGAAAAGAGCTTATCAAAGTGAAACGCCCCTTTAATTAAGCATGTTCCAGTGTAGCTAGAGGGTTGTGTCAGAACATGTATCCGGGGTAAAATGAGGATCTTGGACAAAAACTGGAGCCCATTAACCCCCCCCCCCTCCTCCCGTTCGGTCAGGGGATTGAGAGAAGAAAAAAAACTAAAATAATTAATTTCGGGAGAACGTGATCGACATTTTTTTGGTAGGTGCGGAGTAGTAAGATAGTATTTTGGAGAAAAAAGGTTTTTTGCCGATATCTCTGCAACGGAGCCTCGGATCGAAAATCTGACAAGTGATGACCCCGTTCCGCGGGGTCATCAGTGGCGAAAGAGAATTATACCTCCACCGCCTACCTCCACGGATGCATTATTATAAATAACCGATGACTCATATTCACTTGTCGGCTACATTATTAATTGTTCGTTGAATGGTCACGTAGCACAGAAGATCACATTTTTTCCGTCTTGATTTTCATAAATGTCAATAATAAAAACACAATTTTACAATGGTATTTCTTGACAGTGTGCAATACAAAAACATAACAGATAATACCTACAAATTTGAAATTTATTCAAAGGAAGACGTTGAAGTAAGTTTAAAAACATGTTTTCTTGCTTTATATCGTTGGATAGTTGACTTTAAAAAAGCATCGTTGTAAATTTAGAATTAACGTGTATGCACTAACCACACTGTATATTATGGTGCTTATAAAGTGTTTTTGCATGATAAGATGTATTATGGATTACTGCCACTTTAATACACGTTGTAAAAAAACTACAAAAAAAAACTGAGAGATAAAAAGTTAAGAGAACGGTACAGCTAAATTATTCGTAACAATTAAACGTTTTTACGAAAATTCAAAATCTAAAGAAAAGGTTGATAAACAATATCCATATACAGTCGAGTTACGTAACAAACATAATCACAGAGTAGATGTTGCAGCCGCTCGACTTAGGGAAAGGCCTTTGCTGATGCCAAACAAGATCTTTTACATTTATTTGACTTTGTTGTAACCATACAACAAAAATTAAAGTATATGGAAATAAATATTATGAGAAAATTTTGATCGCTTCTATTTTCTTACAAAATCAAATGTCACAAATTTATGGCAAAAGACGTTCAAGTAGCAGTATGGTGAACGAACTGGTTTTAACATGTTAGAAAATTCGAAGAAATTTTATCATCGTAATATGGAATCTTATTATTTAAAATAGTAAAGGTAGGAAACCAGTATGCAGCCGCAATATCTACACCATTAATGCAAAGAGCCCAAAAGCTTCCACAAGCATCGTACATGCTACTAGTGCTTCGGTCTCGCCGAGACGAGACGAGACTATTGAGGTCTCGGTCTCGGTCTCGCAAAGTCTCGAGTCTTCGAGTCTCGTCTCGGTCTCGCCGAGACTAGATATTGTGTGGTCACGGTCTTGGTCGCGGTCTCGCCGAGAGTCTCGTGTACTTCAAAAAAAAATTTTGTTTTTTTAAAACCTTTCCAACAATCGGTATTATAAATTCGACCTATTTTGGGATATTACCACTGAATTAATGAATAATAATTAGGTTTTTTCGGTTTTTTAAGATAAATAATTTTAATAACCTCGTCTATTTTTTAAGCAAAATTAATTTAAACAACAAAGTCACACAAAAATCTTTATGGAGGTAACACAATTGGTAGGGAGGTTGGCAAGTAAAAAAGATATCAGAGAGTAGAATAGTCACTGTAGTCAGAATAGTCTACTCTACATAATATTTTATATTTTCGAAAGTAAACCTATAAGAACCCTTTCATGAGGCGCATTCCTGAGCAAAAAATATAAATAGTTGTAAATAAACCTGGCAGAGTGCAGGAAACATTATTGGCTATTATTAATAATAATAATCATAATAATACCTAATAATAATAATAATAATAATAATAATAATATATTTACACAGTAAAAAAATATCAGTGTTTAAGAACACTAAGAGGTGACAAACTGTTACTTGTAAAAAATAAACACTAATTTTGGTAAAATAGCGGTTGTTTAACCACTTCGAGTTTGGTAAAACTGATTTTGACACCTTAACTGGTAATCTCGGTTACTTCTTCTCTCCCGTGTAATTTTACACTGCCGCATGTTAAGTGTAAACAACTACGTGTCAAAATACTCCATCCTGTGTGTATGTTACACCACCGCGAGTAATAAGAACTCTCCGTTCAGTTCAGTTTTGTCTTCATTTTATAGCGTCGCTAACATATTGTGCGGCTTGTGTTATTGTTTGTTCTGTGGATGGATTATGGATTTTTATATAAAAAAAGTTATTCCGCATGTATTGGTATTCAAACCCTGCCTATATTTCACAACATTTTTGACATAATAACAGTAGAAGGTGGTCTTTTTATTGCTCTGCAGTATACCAACTATTTTGGTGAGAAAAGGCATGCTTATAACTTAGCTGAAATAATTCAACTTAAATATCTTCAGTAACCATTTCGATGGTATTCAGTTCTGATTTAATGCTATACCTTGTTCCAAAGTATATTTTTATATAAATAAAAGGCTGTTTTCTAGTTACCTGTTCTATTAGTAGATAAGAATGCCTATTAATTAATAAGAATATGAGAATATTATTAATTTTTGATTTCGTTTTTGCCAAAAGAAAATTTGTGTTAATTTTTTTACATATTTTGCAATAACTTAAATATCTCAAAGACTGTTTTTTGGTTTTGTCTATGTTGATTTTTTTAAATATTTTATAAAAGTGCAAATATATTTCTATACCTATTTATTTGACCTTTGGATTTTCTATCTTTGTCAGAACCATATTTTCTTGTTTTCCTTTACACAGAGATGATTGTATTATAGAGTTAGACTTGACTTAATAAATGCAATTTTGTAACCATATAATTCTTGATTTTATTACAACTAGAATTACACCTTCTATAGGTATTTTAAACATATTATATATGTTTACATTTCAGACAAGACTTCTAAATAAAGTGCAAAAAATATATTGTCTTCTCTGTACTAAATGCACCGTTTGCATTTAAATTATCCTCTAAAATTTGTATTTAACTTTGCTAATTTTTGAATCAATAATATAACAACAATTTAATAATTTATAGGATACCCTGTAATATTATTTCACGAGATAGTGTAATTAGGTGTATAAAGCATACGTAATGTGGTAAAATTTACACAGAACTGTGTAACACTTATTAAAATGCTAACACAGCATAGTGAAAAACAACACCTCCAAGTGAACATTTCACACACCGGTTTATATTTTTAGTGTAAGTTTTACCAAATTAAGTGTGTTATTACACAGATATGTGTAAAAGTTTCACCGTTTTCAGTGACATAATGTAACACTAAGTTGTGTAAAGCGCATTACGCAGGGTTTTGGTAATGTTACACGTTCAAAAATGGTTAAATCTACACTAGATTGGGTGTACTTATATAGACCACTTTTAGTGTTAAATTGAACACGCGTGTTTTTACTGTGCATTTCTTCAGTACAAATTACAAATATAAATATAGTACTCTAACTGAAGAAAAAATCAAAGTGTTACAATAAAATACATTACACTATAATTAGTTAGTTACATACTATGTCTAATCAAAAATCATCACAATCTACACATTACGAAAAAACTCACTTGAAGAATAGCAGTTCCTCTCAATCAGATATTTTTTTAGTTTTTTTTTTCCTGAAAATGAATATATTTGCCGAATCTATGATGTCTCGACTTAAGTAATTAAAAAATTTACATGCACTATACATACCCAATATTTTTTTGGTAAAAAGTTGTATGGTGAGCATTCGGCAGCAAAGTTCCTCGTCCACGAGTGTTATAAGCATGTTCAAGTCGATTCAATTGAAAAAGTAATTTATTTTTGTACACATAAATACTTATCTCATACACATATATTCCCAACAATGTAAGAATGCTGTTATTTTAAAAATGCTCCCTACATGAATCACGATATTTTATGTCACAAATCACTCTAATGGCGCACTTTTGAATAAGAAAAATCTTGGAAGCCATTGAACTCAAACCCCAATTCACAATAACATATCTTATGAATGAATGAAAATTTGCGTAATATAATGTCAAGAGTGCCTATTTCCCACTGTGTTTTGAAAGAAACTTCAAAGCATAACAACTACTTCTTAATTTGTCACATACATTTTCTATATGGGAATTACACCGCAAGTCATGATCAAAGGTCACACCCAATAGCCTGGAGCTACTCAACCGAAGCAACTGCAGATGCGGCGTATCTCTAAATAAAACAACGGCATCTTCAGCTTGTGTATTCCGTGTAGATGTCACAAAGTGTGTTTTATCTTTATTAAGACATGATTTGTTTTTCTCAGACCATATTGTTATACTGTTATACACAGTCTCTGCCATCACTCCAAGAGCCTCCAAGTTTATCACCTCCAATCAAAACATTGGTATCATCCGCATAAAATACAATCATAAAAAACACATGATCATTAGCATCAGCCAAAAATAAAAAAGGTTGCAGGATAGATCCCTGTGGCACGCCTTGTGCTACTGTTACTGTTACTACTTGGCTTCTGTTATGAAAATAAGACTTTAACAATACCAATGATGTATCTCTAATATCATACCTGTAAAGTTTTTCTAATAAAAGGCTGTGATCGACATAATCAAATGCACGGGAAAAATCTATAAATAACCCTAAGATGCATTTTCCCTTGTCAAGAGCATCCACAATACTCACACAACTACCACAACTCTCATAATGCTGTTTCTGTGCTTTTTGAGATGGTAAAACCGTGTTGAGAGGTATTTAATATCCTATATTTTGCAAAAAAGTAGATAGAGAACTTTTCGTGTGAAGTTCCAGAATTTTTGGGAAACTTGACAACAAACTTATAGCACGATAGTTAGCCATAGCCATTGCTGTCACCCCCTATAAACAAAGGGAGTACGTTAGCGACTTTTAACCTGTCAGGAAAAACTGCTTTCTCCAAAGATAAATTTATAATCAAAGCTAAAACATTTCACAAAACAGACTTGCATTTCTTCTAGAACTTATTAAAGATTTCATCAAAACCTGCGGTACCTGAAGATTTTAGATTGTTGATTAAAGCTACCACATCTGCAGGACAAACTGGAGGCATAAAACAACTATTGTCTCTTAAAGTTATGTGCTCAGATACAAAATCATTTGGCAATATTGGCTGCAAGTAAAGGATTCTGTTTGAAAGGACTAAGTTTACTTAAAAACATACCTACCTATGTAAGTACACAACTACTGCTATTTCTATAAGAAGAAATAAACTAAAAAAATATTAAAATTAAAAAAAACTAGCTGGTCTATAGTTTTTAGGTAAATCCCCGGCGGGTGGGTGAATTTGAAATTATTATAAACTATATAAGACCTGTTTTGATTTTTTTCTGTTACTCATAAATATAGGTAGGCAACTAGTAAATTGTACTTTAGACACGTACATACTTTCTTAGAATTCTTTGATTTTGGTGTACTTATATTTTTTTGTCGGTTTTCTATAATTTAGACCTGTTTTGAAAATATTTTTTTGTGTTACTCATAAATATAGGTAGGCAACTAGTAAATTGTACTTTAGATACGTACATACTTTCCTAGATTTTCGTATACTTAAATATTTATTATTTTTTGTACGTTACCTATAATTAAAAAAAAACCATTACTTTCGTACTATCCTACTTATAAATTATTTTTATTTGAACATTCGAGACCCGAGACTGACGTGACGAGACTCTCGGTCTCGAACCTTGAAGTCTCGATCTCGGCCTCGAGTTATAATTCCTAGTCTCGTCTCGGTATTGGTCTCGAATTTCGAGACGAGACGAGACGAGACCGAGACTAGTCTCGTCAAGACCGAAGCACTACATGCTACAGGAAATTGAGACTTACAAAACCATAAGGTTTATTATTTTGTAACCGAATCAGAAATTGGCGGTGTTCCAATTGCCTGTATTCTTTGCAGCAGCCAAAAATGTGAAGTTTTTGATGCTGCGGTTGAAGCTCTTCTTGAGTCCATTACCGTTAAATGACAGCCTATACTTATAATGACAGATGATAACCTCAATGAAAGAAAAGTACTTAAGAAATATTTCCCAACTTCTATATTACTATTGTGCGTTTTTCATCTCCTCAAAGCATGCTGGCGCTGGTTAAAGATGTTGCAAAATAGTGCGCTTAAAGCTGATAAGCAAATCTACTTCAGCTTTTTCGAAAACTCGTGTATGTTAAATCGGAAAGTGAATTAGAAGAAGCAAAGAAATGTTTCTATTCAAACTGCAAACACATAAAATTTCGGGCCTATGTTGAAAAATTATTTATTCATATACATACTAGTCAATATGTTACCGACAAAACCTTCCAATAAGGGGATCAAATACCAATAACTACACAGAAGTGATGTTTAGACTTTTAAAGGATATACCGCTCGAAAGAACAAAGGCTTTTAACTTGCCTCAGCTAGCCGATTTTATTTCTACAGCTTCGAAATTTATTACACTCAAAGAATACTCGAAATCATTTTAAAGCGACTTTGTAAAGTTGTCCAAGAAAGGTACATGCCCAAGGAGACAAAAGTAAAAGCGAATATAAAGGAGTTGGGTGATCAACAATACCTTGTAGAAAGTTTTTCAGATCCCGAGATGATTTATTTCTCGATATGATTTTATGCAAGTGCACTTGTGCTGACGGTTTCAATGGCAAACACTGTAAGCATCAGGGAGCAGTCATTTCAAAATTCAACATCCTTTTCACGATTAATACAATATCACAACAAAATAAACTTTCTCTATTTCATTTACCAATGGAAAATATAGCAAATCAAAAAATGTTTTTGCCACTTTTACGTGACGAAAACAATTTATATTTAGAAATAGTCCAGAGCATATCAACGGAAACCAACTCTAGCTATAACGATGGTGATGATATTCTCAAAATCGTTGATGAGAATATCACTGAGTGGTTAGATACATCAGGAAAAATTGAAGTATCTACTAAGGGCAAGATGCGAGCAACACACAGATCATGTTTTCAAAAATTTAACTGATGATCCTAATAGTTTTAACCCAGCAATAACGGCATACCTCGATAACGCTAGTATGGGAAAACCATTGCTGCTTTACTGAGTGGACTTCACACTTCTTTCAAGTATAAGGACACTTATTATTGAACCATTGTAAAAAAGTAATTTCCAGAAGGGGTACTAAGATGGTGTTCAGTCGACAGCCATAAGTCGACGTAAAAGTGGCAGAAGAAGATTATTAGGGAGACCTTCGGAAGGTGAAAGGGTTCATATAAATAAAGCTCCACATTCTTTGAATACCTGTGTTTAAAAGGACCAGTCAATAGGAGATATAAAGTAGAAAAATTAACTTAAGAAGAAACAAATGAAGAACTCTACTTTTAGTGTATAATACTACTAGGCATTTGTATTAATCATTGTATTTTTATTCAGTTATTGCTACGAGACTGGTCACCTCTATGTAACCGTTGAGTCAGACTGAATTATTGGTTACTAAATACCACTTTAATAGCTCACCAAATACTTATATTATTTACCCTATAAATAAGCCTGACTCGTCGGTTACTTTAATATCACATCATCGGAAATTTGGGAATAGATGAATTGTTACTTATAATAATGCATCCCGCATACTCAAAAGTTTTCGAACGAAATGAGGAAAATAATCGAAAAAAAGGTAAAGATACGCGGTTTTCGGCGAAAAAAAAGGCAAAGTTCAGCTACGAGAGGGCTGAAATGAGAAGAAAACAATTGCTTTATGAAAAGAAAAACATAATTTTTTGGAAATGGGGAAAAATTGAAAAAAGAGTTAATGAAAGTATTATAAAACGAAATAAGAAAAAATAGCAAAAGATTGTTCGGAAAGTCAATAAAATACGAAAAAAAAATTAAAAAGAATTTGGCCGGAAAGTAAATAGAAGTATTATAAATCGAAATAAAGGAAAAAAAATAAACAAAAAAAATTTGAGAAACGCGGTTTTCGAGGAAAATTTTAAAAAAGTGTCGAAACTTTTGGGGAAGCTCAAAAGAATAAAAACTCAAACTCTAATATCTCTTTCAGAAGTTTCACTTGAGTTGTGTGCTTATAAGGGTAAGGCACATAATTTTTTTTAAATTATTTGTTCTTGGTGTAAAATAGTTATTATTTTAAAACTCAGTAACCTGATTAAAACAGAATTAAAATTTTACGAAAAAATATTAAAAAGTGTCCACTATATTATCAAATATAGTGGACACCTTTTATAAAAATATAACTATGAAAATATTTATTAATAATTATCAAAAATGCTTTTATAAATAATTATCAACGTTCAATACGTTAGTAAAGGGCACCCGAGTTAGCAACAATGCACAGTTATTCTCCATAAGAAAAGCATTGCCATAAGGCGGTGCGCTAAGTTTTGAGCCTGAACTGATTTATAGTATCATAGACCAAAATGTAATTTACTCTGATCATTCTTTCTATAGTAGATTTATGAAACTAACGTTATTATGAAAAAGAAGACTTATTTATAGCTAAAGACTCCAATTATAATTTACGATAACAAAATGAAAGACCTTTAAGGATCCGTAGATAACAAAATATTACTAAAACTAAATTTCTTTTTACAGACATAGTAAAATAGCAAACACTTTCTAACACGTTAATATATGATAATATATGATAATAAGTTAAAAACAATATAGCAATTAAAAATAAGGTAATTAATAATCAGTCATAATTATTAACCATGATATTATTTTCACACGGGCAGATAAAGGAAAAACAGTTGCACAAACGAAATTTAGAACGTAGTAGATTTATTTTACAAAATGAGCTATAATATAGTTTTTAAATCATGTTTACTAAATTTGGAAACAACCTACTAGGTAAATAAAACTATCAACCACAACCAAAAAATAAATAAATAAAACTTATAATATCTAGCTAAAATTAAATGCTTGCGTGTCTCCTATTCACCTCGTCACATGCTTCGTAAATTCTTTTCTGGCGTTCCAGTGCGTTGATAATTACTTTATTCCCATATCCAACTAAATTTATTTCCTTCAATAATAATTGTTGCAGAAATATCTTCAACAATTCAACAAAGTCTTCAGTATTGTTACTTCTTTTACTATGGACTTTGTTAACGTAACGTTAATTTTACAAATAAGGAGATACAGGTATTTGTAACGTTGTAAATGCTACCAAGCCTAGAAATATAATTTCTTCCCTTTCACTGGTAGATTTATGTATTTGATATTCTCTTAACCTTACATTCAAACCTAACATCCATATTCTGAACTTATATAGAATTTATATTTATATTTATATGTTCGTGGCCGTACCTCCCTTCCGAACGTTTTCTTGACAGATGTCTAAAATATCTTTTGGCAAATGAGGTCTTTCCACTTTAGGTTTTTGCACATAAGCAGGTTATTGAATTGAGCTTAATTCGGTTTCCCCCCCTACATCTTCACCGACCATATATTTTCGTAACAGGCTAATTTATATGATTTAATATATTGTTAAACTGTTTATTTGTCCACTGATATTATCACTGCCATAGGATTAATTTATAATTTTCTTATTTAGGGGATTAATTTTTATCTAGGACCTCCTCCTGAAATTCAGATTTCAGTTACGCAGCATTAATGATTTAGAACTTAAGATTAAGGCTTGATAATCTTATAATTTGAGTGGTCCTTATTTGATAGAATCTCATTATTATTTTAAGTGCCACACTATAATCCCAATTAGGTTTGATACCTAATTAATTTTCCATTGTGCACGTCATGCCTGATAGACTATTTATTATTTATAATAGCTTAATTAAGGTATTTGATGTTTATTTTGATATGCTGATGTCAATGCCAAGTTGAGATTAACAAATTATTTTCCAGGTTTCCGAATATTTCAGATCGGGTATTTTTCTAAACTTTACTACCCTAATTTTAGTGCCTAAAAATCATTGATATATTCATAATAGAAAATTAAGTAGCGCCTTCGCCCAACTGCCTTCTCTACGACCCACACCTATAAATATTAACACCGCTGAGTGAACCAAGCATATTGACTGGAGCAATTAATTTATCGCGTTACAAGGTTTCAATTAAAATTTAAAATCTTTTTATGATAACAAAGTTAAAGAACTTTTGAGAGCCGTAGGTAATAACATTAACTTTACTAAAACTAAATTTCTTTTTACTAAAATCACATACAATTTCCAAAGAGATATCCTACTCAGTTAAAAACAATTATAATTATTAAAAATAAGTCAATAAAGGCTCTCGCACACAGAACGCGGTCTGTCGCGGCGGGCAGCGATATTGGACCGCAGCGACACAGCGATAATTTTATATTACACGGAAATGTATTATAACAGTCACACTGAAGGAGGTCTATCGCGGCGAGCTAGTTTAGATCGCGACGACCGACGAGCGATACACTTGTACAAAATCACAGATTTTCGCGCGTTTTAAAGAATAGTTTCATGCATCATGTCGGAAAATACTGAAATATTTATTATTATTTGGTGCACTTAGCAATAGTTGGCTTTAGCATGTCTTGTAATTCTTCAAAACACAATCTTGACATGCGGTAATATTGAAAAAATCTGTCTTCATGCGACTGTAGTTTAATAGAGAGACAATGGTACTCACCAAATTGTTTTCCCTTTTTATTGATGGGATGCACCCAATAACGTGTTTTTTTTTTATTTTTTTTTTGTAGCGCAAAGAGAAGAAGAATTTGCTTCTCGTCAGAGCTAGACATTGCGAATACAGGCACGGCCGAACAAAAAGTAAGAAAATATCGCAGCCTGTGTGGCATTATAGATCGCTTTATCGCTGCGAAGATCGCGCGAAAGCTGCCCACCGCGACAGACCGTGTGTTTTTCACACAGGGAGATAAAGGAAAAAAGGTCATTGCTATCAACAAACAAGATTACCTTTTAAAAACCTTTCAATTTTTAGAGCTCATTGAAGTTTAAGATAATTACCAAAGACCCTACGGATTTATTTCACAAACATCTAAAGCACATTAACCCCTTCGGTACCATGTCTCCAACGGTGGATACACGGGTAGAATGCAAAGGCTACTTCTAATTTATTTTTTGTATTTGGCATGAGCAGACGGGCCGCTGATGCAATGCATGCTCCTTTTGTTTTGCCATCAAAATGATGCAAAAAATAGGTGAAAATCAGTAATTCCAGAGATGAAAAGCCATGTCAGGACACGGGGTCAAAAGTTTTGACAAAACATGCACCATCCGAGCTGCATTCTTCTGAAAAGGCGAGAGCTGGAGTAGTATTTCAGATAACGAAGAATATCAACCAGCTCTTATGAGTAATTTCACAGTTATAACAGATCCATTTGTTCCATATATTAATTATCACTTTTTTATTACATGTAACTAGTTATATCACCTTTTAGGACGTTAGAGCATTGATGGCATTTTTAAACATTCTTTATAACTGAGTTCAGAGCTTTTGTGTCCGAAAAATTAGTTCAGCTACTTTGTGACTGGACAAATGACCGAGATAGGCAGTATTTGATAAAAAAAAGGGCACCCAAAAGTTTCACGCCATCTTATGGAAAAACATCACTTTGAAGGAAATGTAAGTATTTCTAGCTTTAAACTTATATATGGGCATAGTAAATCTTCGTGCAACACGGGACTGCTGGGCATGAGATTTCGTGTTTTCTATGTTCAAAATACCTTGCTCAGAAATTATAAATCGCAATGGTTTCTCCTTAACTTTATTTAATTTTTTGTTATTTAGTGCGCCAAATATGTGATATATCTATAGCAGACATCTAAACCTCTACACCACGAGAGCTCTTGACAGAAATTGATTGTCATCACGAAGACATATTGTAATACGAGATGGATCGACCAATAGGATTGGTCGATTTTTACATAGTGCACTATTTGTGTAAAGGATCTTAAAATGCTCCGGAGCACGTTCCGTTTTTTATCAATTGTACATACTTATTTTCCGTTTTGCAAATTGCTACACTTTATTTCTTGGGAATTTTAATAATTATGAAAATTGTTATACTCTCATAAATACCTACAATGCAATTTTCGCCATTACTAATTAAAGCCAAAATTGCGTTATATGTATACATGGTAATTTTATTGATGCAACAGCAGTAATTTATAAAAATAAAGCTAATTATTTTATTGTTTGGTATGTATAGATAGGTATCTTTGAATAAATAAAGCTTTTAAAAATATATTTATTCTCTGAGATAATCCCGGAATAAATTTATTTTGTGAATTTTGCAATTGCAATTTATGCTATAGTATTTTTCGTATACCTACCTCTTGCATTCGAATTTCTTAAAATGTGGATCAAGATTATTTTTTAGTATTATCAAATAAATAAATATTACTTAGATTGTGCACAGCTGTCCAGGGTAAAAATGGCTTACTAGCATCTTTTTCACGTGTGAAATAAGAAATAATGAACTAATTTTAAAATAAGAGCTTGCTCTTTCTCACTGAACCGGTGGGGCATCTCAAAACGATTTTTATTATCAATTATTAGCGTAAAACACAAAGCAACTACCAACAAATCAATAAATGAATTAAATCTGTTTGATTATTTTCGTTTTCATATTTTGACATTGACGCCAATCGATGTCAAAGATTCCAATTCGGACAAATTTAGTACATACGTTCATTGCATAAAGAAAGATGGAATAATATGACGTAACAGTGCAATAGCCTTGAACGTACTTTGTACTCAATTTTTTATGGCAATGACACACAGACACACACACTAAAGAGAGATACTATGGCACCCGACGAGTGGTGTATGTGTGTGTTTGTACAGCATTTACTGTGGCATCTTTGTGCGTGCATGGTTGTGAACACCTGGCATCCGCTGTCTTTATGGCATCTTGCACAGGATGCCATAAAATTTAAATTGAAAATGAAGCTGTTTTCCGTGCTCCCCACCCTCTGGCCATTCCGATAAGCTGAACATCATTTTTTCAGTGTGTATGATGCCAAAATGTGGCGTTTGGAAGTGTGTACGCACTTGCATCACTAATGGCATCTTTTCATCATACCGTATTGTGCTGCCCCCTACATCACATTCCTATGATGTTTGTCGCCTCGGCTCCACCGGCTCGCAATGTGAATCCCTTGTGTCTGCTGTAAATATTTATTTTATTAGACGTAGCGTATGTACTTGTTTTTTTTTGTTTTGGTGCGATGCCATAGTGATATTTATGTAGTTTGTGTGTTCTTCCATAGTTGTAAATTACAATGGTTAGTTAAACTATGATATATCATTAGGTGTAGTGTGTAGATGCAATATAAAATTTGCTAGGTCTTATTGAAAATATACGCAAATTTTATGTTATGGTCTGAAAAAAAAAACAGGAAAACCGCCAAATAATAGTCGAGTACTAGGTAACATAGATTTATGATACCTATGATATGAATTGCCAAGATTAAGACAAATGTGGACACTGTCTGCTTTCAGTTGCGTTGACGAAACTTGGTATAATTATTTATCGATAATGTAGAAAGCTTTTGGTGGTTCCAAATTCCAATGGCCATCCCCCCCGTCCAAATATTTTAAAAACACCTTATATATTAAAAAACACCCTATGTATACTGTTTTGTCAAGATTAAGACAAGTGTGGGCAGTGTCTGCTTTGAGTTGCTTTGACGAAACTTGGTACAATTGTTTACGGATAAATTAGAAAGACGTTATTTTTACTGTTTTGCCAAAATTAAGATAAGTGTAGTCACTGTTCGCTTTGAGTTGCGTTGACGAAACTTGGTACAATTATTAATCCATAATGTAGAAAGTTTTTGGTGGTAACAAAGTTTAATGAGAAGTGAAAATAAGGTATTTTTATATAAAAGGTGTTTTTAAAATTACTTGGACGGGGGGCATGAATTTTGGTACCACCAAAAGCTTTCTATATTATCGCCAAAAAATTATACCAAGTTTCGTCAACGCAACTCAAAGCGGACAGTGTCCACACTTGTCTTAGTCCTGGCAAAACAGTAAAAATAAGGCATTTTTTAATATATAAGGTTTTTTAAAAATACTTGGACGGAGTGGCATTGGACTTTGGTACCAGCAAAAGCTTTATAGATTATCGCTAAATAATTGTACCAAGTTTAGTGAACGCAACTCAAAGCAGACAATGTCCGCACTTGTCTTAATCTTGGCAAAACAGTAAAATAAGGTATTTTTATTTAAAGGGCGGTTTTAAAAACACTTGGAAGGGGGGGCATTGAACTTTGGCACCACCAAAGCTTTCTACATTATCGGTGAATAATTGTACCAAGTTTCGTCAATACAACTCAAAGCGGACAGTGTTCACACATCTCTTCATCTTGGCAAAACGGTAAAAATAGAGTATTTTTTATACAAAAGGTGTTTTTAAAAATACTTGGACCAGAGGGGCATTGAATTTTGGTACGATCAAAAGCTTTCTACATTATTGCCAAATAATTATACCAAGTTTCGTTAACGCAACTCAAAGCGGACAGTGTCCCCACTTGTCTTAATTCTGGCAAAACAGTAAAAATAAGGTGTTTTTTATATAAAAGGTTCTTTTAAAATACTTAGACGGGGGGCATTGAACTTTGCCCACACTTGTCTCAGTTTTATAATATATAAGGTGTTTTTAAAATACTTGGACAGGGGGGGGGGCATTGAACTTTGGTACCACCAAAAGCTTTCTACATTATCGCTAAATAATTATACCAAGTTTCGTCAACGCAAATTAAAGCGGACAGTGCCCACACTTGTCTCAGATTTATAATATATAAGGTGTTTTTAAAATACTTGGACAGGGGGGGGGTCATTGAACTTTGGTACCACCAAAAGCTTTCTACATTATCGGTAAATAATAATTATACCAAGTTTCGTCAACGCAAATCAAAGCGGACAGTGTACACACTTGTCTCAGTTTTATAATATATAAGGTGTTTTTAAAATACTTGGACAGGGGGGTCATTGAACTTAAAAGCTTTCTACATTATGGGTAAATAATTATACCAAGTTTCGTCAACGCAAATCAAAGCGGACGGTGTCCAAACCTGTCTCAGTTTTATAATATATAAGGTGTTTTTAAAATACATGGACGG
>MU190610.1:0-16715 GCA_016904865.1 Pissodes strobi
TTGCCGCATTTATTAATGTAAATTAATTTTTTTCTACATATAGGTTAATGATATATTTGTACTAGCTTTTATAACAGTGTTGTGGCTTTGAGTAGCTATTTTGATCATCCCTTTCTCTTATGTTGCCCTCAGGCACTTTGTGACTATATTTATTTTAATTGATAAGCGAACCACCGATCGCTTAGGTTTGATCAAACCACTAAAATAGCATATTATGTTATTAGTATAACTTTGCTTAATTTATATTACATTAATTATATTTGCTGGCCGTTCTATATTTTTAAGAATTGGGTTAATAAAGTCTACTGTAAAGCCTCATTGGATCCGTCAAACTCATATTCTACTTTCGGTTTAAAAATTTCATAACTTTTTGGGACTCCCAATTTGCTTAATTCAAGTCACCGGCTGATCATTTCTGATTACTTTTTGGGACCTCTGATTTATCTTTCGACGCGGCAGGCTGCAATTTTTGTAATATTCGGTTGGTAGTTCCGGGTAGTAGGAATGGGCTATCCTCCCGTAATTGTTGCTTTCGATTTAGATTTTTAAAAGTTTATCATTTCGTTTGGGAGCATTTCCTAGTAGTTCTTGAACAATTTAATTTCAACTCATTGATTGTGGCTTTCGCCGTCGGCGTCGTTTTACAACTTAGAACTAACCATAGATGATGCCAGCCCGCGTTCGCTTAGGCATGTTCCCGATGAGGAAGAGGGCTGAAATTTTCAGGGGATGTAGACGGGGTAAAAAGAGGATTCTGAGCCAAAACTGGACTTTCCCCGCCTGGGGAGGACCCGTCGTTGGGGGGTCCTTGGGTTTGGGGGGGAATTATACCTCCCATTCCCCCACCCTCCCGTATAGCGATTTTTTTGGAGGGAATAAGTTGAAAATTGAAAAAATGTAAAAAAAAAAGATAAATTAATGCGATTTACGGCGAAAAAAAGTGAAGGAGTCCAGTTACAAGGTCGGGGATGGCAAAAATGGAAAGAGCAAAAAAAAATCCTTTATAAAGAAAAAAAATTGAAAATTTTGAAAAATATTTATTTTTTTTGAAAGAAATGTTTCGAAACCGGTGGCAAAAGTTGCGGAAAAATAAAAGAATTAAAAAAAAAATAAACTTAGAGTTATTCCTCGTATCGACTATTTCTTCATTTCGACCAGTCTTCTCGGCACTACCACTTTTTCTGATCTGACGTTGATTCTCTAATTCCGTGGAAGTGGAAAAAGGCAAATTGACTGAAAACGATGATCTCGACTAGTGGCTAGATCGCGCCAGTCTAAAAGCGTTCCCGACACGATTGTGTCAGACGTATAATAATATTTCATTCACGCATGGCCCTCCGCTCGCTTTGCTCGCTACGGGGGCTCAAGAAAAGGAAACTAACTGGTCCTAACCAAAACTAACCCAAAGCATGCCCAAAATCAAGAAATAAAACTTTTTACGAACAAGAAAAAAGTCTTGCACCCAACGAGAATCGAACCCTAGCCGCCCGCATCACAGGCAAAGACTCTGTCCATTACACCACTACACCGCTTGGAAAATCTATGCTGAATCGCCACGACATGGGTAATTCTCATAACGCAACGCCACCTACACTACAGCACGCAGCATTTCGTCATTGGGAAGGATTTTAGACCGGCGCGGCGCGACCTAGCCGCTAATATGATCTCGTTCTTCTAGAAATACCCTTTTTGCTTTAGTGCAGTCTTAGTGGACTTAACTTTCTGTATTGTGTTAATACTACCCTTCTAGGGGATCTGTGAGTGAGTCCCTAACCAGTGCTCGACCCTACCAAGTTATTAGGATATTTGTACAGCACTAGGTAAGTTTTTCTGGAATTAATTTTTTTCTATCGCTTGTGAAACACGTGGACGTCATGATGCTAATGGCTAGTTTCCATCATTTCTAGAGGCTTTCCGAGCTCATCTTGCAAGATCGAGACCGTTGATTCTCCTGCCACCCTCCGACTCAAGAGAGGTAATTATTGCTAAAGTTTTTTTTGTCTAATTTAACGATTTAATTCCCTTATCTTTGTTAACCTTTTTTTACATTGACCACCAATTGCATTGCATTCATGAGATATTTTCCTTTTATCCTATCTAAATTTTTATTTTAATGTGAGTTTAGTTTTGATCATATGGGGAAGTTTATATTATTTAGGGGTGTTTCATACCTATTTCTCTTTTTATATTCAAGTTGTTTGTATCTTTTGTATTTCTTTTATTTACTGATGGTCATTGAAAACCGATTGCTAATTTTTGGGAGATTCGTTTTATAAAGAAAATATATTTATGCAAGGGGGGGGGGGGGGCTATAGTTTTTTTCATTGAAATAAGGGACTTCGTCTAATTAGTATTGGGTTATTACAGGGTTTTATCTCCGGGCTATACCACTGCCAGTTTTATCACCGGGCTATCGAGTCCTCTGCCAGTTTTACCATCGGGGCTATCGAGTGCCATAGCAGTACCTGGGTTTTGCTACAGATGCCCGGCGCCTCCACCAGAGGTACTTCCCACTTCCACAACTGAACTTGACGAATTGGGGTATCGTTGACTAGATTCTAATTATACATATGATATTTTTTCTGCCGACTAATAATCGTTTCTAATATTTAAATATAAATTTAGTCTTGTCGGCCAAGCTTTAAGATAGCTTAAGTTTATTTAATCATTTATTTTTCTGGTCAATTGATAATCGTTTTTTTTTATATTTAAATAAATATAAATCTACTCTTGTCGGCCAAGCTTTTAGATTAATTTTATATTCATTTATTTTTCTGACCTATTGATATAATCGCTCTTAATCTTTAAATATAAATCAAGCATTGACAGCCAAGCTTTAAGATAGCTTTCCTTAATTTTATTCTTCATTCATTCATTTGCTTATCTGGTCGATTGATATAATTATTGTAGTCATTTATCATTACATATTATTATCGCTACATTTATAATTGGTGCAGCTACTAGCGCACGCATACGTATATATAATAAGCTTAGGTAAACCAAAGTGATCAGTTCGGATTTTAGTGTTTAGAGCATTTAGGTGTAAGGCATACAGTACCGAGTTAACAACAGAATTGGTCTCAGTACAATCAACATATTGTACCAGTATTATTAATTACTTAATAGTCTTTGACATTACTTCGCCTGTTAGATTCAACAATTTTCACAAACTTTTTTCTAAAATATTCTTCTAAATAAATTCCTTGCCGCCTTTAAATTGCAAAAATTTCACTGTTAGATTGTTGCTGCTGAGAAAAAAAACCTAGAAGCTAATAAATTGATCCGTAAATTTAGATTGTATTTTCTTGTTAAGTTAAGATTGAGTTTCTTGTTTGATAAGCGTGCCTAGCAACCCCGTACAACACCAGCGGAGCTTTTCCAGTTTAGTTGGTAAGAACTGGTGGCGCTCTACGACTCCACTCCCGGAGCCGGGTATTGCAAACACGACTCTCCGGTGTTAGGTTTGTTTGAATTAAAATCTTTACTTGCTTACCTTTTGACTTTAATAAGAAAAACGTGTTGCAAGCAAGACATCGAAATTGAGCTGAAATACATCAATGTTCTACGATTTCGATATATTTATCACATAGATGATATTTACCGATGTTCATCATCATCGAAGCGCAACTTTACTGTACAACATGTTCACCTTCACATTAATATCTAGGAAACAACCACACTATAAAGATTTTACGATTGGAGAAACTTGTCTATAGGTTATGTAATGCTCCAGCATCTATACATTTTCAAAAAGACAGACAATTTACAATTTTAAGTTTAAGGAACTAAACCGGCGGCCAGTATCAGAATTATGTGCATACGTAATCTGCATTTGCTGCAAATTCCGCATATAACAAATGAGTGCGAACCACCGAGTCGACACACCGCACAGTGGTCCCTACAAACGTTTTAGCTGGACATAAAGCGATTGTCTCGATGTCCTCAATCGAGATGTAACATATGCCAAGATGTGCAATTGTAATTATCAGTAATAGCTTCTGGTATCTTCGGTTGTGAAATAAAAATATTTATTATTCGAGCAAGCAAATAACTAGTTTTAGCTTAAGCAAATTGGCATTTTAACGAACTGTGTCGAAATAATAAAACGACTAGTTATGTAGTAGGTATTCCATATTATATGGATTTGAAACTGCATTCCTGTAACTTGAACACGAAGAATCCCCAAAATGGGGGTCGATCGAAAACCTTAGAATAGTCATGGATTTACTTTAAATAATATTAAGCTATCACACATTTGAGGTTCATATATAATGTCGCCCATTAAAGACTCACTCATTACCTGTAAATCTATCGAAGACCTGTTTTTTAATTTGCAAATCAAATTTTACCATTATCATTTGACATTTCACATCATCTGCGAAACCTTAGAAATTGGAATTACCAAAGCAATGGTTCATATTTTTAGAGATATTGAATAAGATGAAATTTAAATTTCCCATATAGCTATGTGTGAAATATCTAATCCAGATACAATATGACCCGTTAATACCGATGATTCGGAGCTTGTTCAAGAGGACAGAATGATTACCTCTATCCAATGCCTTAGGGAAATATGTGTAAATGAAGTGAATTTCTCCACCACCATCCAAATCACCAATATCTAACTCCGCCTTACATCATATACTATGTTCACTAATGTGATTCATATGTTTAAGGTTCCTGATAGTCTCCATACACTTTGTAATATTTTACATTTAATTAAATTATATTATATTTTTTATTAAATAGGTATTGTGATTTTCAAAACTGTTTTTGTGGAAATACTGGAAGTATTCAGTTGTGCCTAAAATCCAGAACTTTCCCCGACTTATGGGACGTTTCATAAGACGACAGCAAATCGGATATATCTGATGACAGATCTGCAGGCAACCTGATACCTGTTGCCAAACTCTTTGAGAATTTCATTACTAAATTCTTAACTCCATTATTAAAACCTTCGATTGTAAATGAGCCGTTTGGTTTTGAAAACGAAAAATCCATTGAGCTGAAACTCTTTACTTAGTTGAGTGACGTATCAGGTGTCCTGGATCGAGGTAGAGAAGTTCCTTTCCACATACTTCCTTGAGACATTAGACATTGTACTTACTCCTGAGCAGTTCAGAATCCAATGGAACAGATCTTAAATAATTGATAAGGTTGGTAAGTATAGTAAGTCTTCAGAAATAGGAATTCCATTTGAGATGCCTCAGGAGTCTCTATTAGTAAATATGTCCATCAATCACGTATACTATTGCTTTTAAAATTCAAGATATCTGTGTTTTGCATGAGATAAATCTTAATTCTTCAAAATGTAACACATATACAATCAGACACACTGCCACTTTTGACTACAAGCTAAGTTCACTACAAAACTTGGCACGAAACACAGCAGGAATTTTGGAGTGATCTTCGTGTACAGGAGCTCTTAAAATGCTTTACTTTTATGTTCAGTCAGGATAAAAATGAGGCTCGTTAACTCAAGGCAACCCAGGTCAATGCAAAGGCAAGAAAAATGGTATATCATTTGCATTTCGTATGGTGTGGCGAGAATCTACTAATCACTTTGTGTGGATTATGATTTTACTATAAATACCAAAGTTTGTTCCAAAATTCAGATAGACAAAACTGAATACCATTTACCATCTGCCCTAAGGCCAATTTCTGATACTGAAAACTTGCCGATACCAACCATATTACCATTCCAGAAGATGGCCCTTTGGACATTTTTTGAACTTCTGGTCCACAATTTTCAGTGGCCATCACTATATCAATCAAGACGAATTAAATATCCTGAAAGGTGACTGGTGTTCGTCCAAGCAACAAGCTGAACTTCTCTGCACCAGGATCAAGGCATCAAGAATTAAATATTGAAAGCAAGAAAGTGTTACAATTTTTAGGAAAATTGATTTAACAATCTTCAGCTTTTATAAAATGAAATATTTGCTTTCTATGTGAATTGGCATTGAAGGTTTAATAGACGAACTTGGATCAAACATACTTCATCAGACGAGCATATCGTTACTGAGCCTGAGGTTCGCATTGCTTCATAATGGACATAAAAAAGACCTGAAAGAGATTTGTGGCATTTGGACTACCAAAAGTACAATAAAATTGGCATGTTTATGAAGACCTAAAGGTGATAGATATACCACTAGGTCTCCAAAGAAGCGAATCTCCGAAAATACCATCTTGAAGGATAGAAGAGCATTTCATAAAAAAGAGGGCTCGTTAGACCATCCTTTACGCCAAACACGTTTCTCTTGTTAGACCACAAAGTGCTTCTCCCTCATTTCCAGATCAAATTGGTTAAGGAGCCTCAAGGGAGGACTTTCCATAATAATTAAGCGACCCAAAACTTTTTTATTGGTTTTGAATAAGGACAATGCTAATTGACAACAATACAATTAAATTGCCGAATGCTCGTTCGGATATTTCTAGAGAAAATTCGATCAATCATTCTGATGTTCTTAAATATATATTTTTCAGTCCATCTTCAAAGGGTCCCTCAGGATGTTAACGGAATGGAAACACGGTACCAAGATTTTTGAATTATTACACTACTATAACAAAAAAAAACTACACATTCAAAAATAAATCGCACCATAAGCTCTTATAGGATCAAAGCCACTAAAAATAGTGTATCTTAAATGATTTTTGTCTAGCTCACTGTCCTCCGAGACTACTGCGCGTCGCGTCATCGTCCTTCCAAAGCTGCCGCGGGCCAAAAACCACTTTCTACAAGGAGCCCCTTTCTTCCCACACCTGCGACAGCCGGCCCCTCTCGCCATCTCAAGAAGAGATGGCCGGTATCGGGCAGCTTCCTCAACGAAGATACCCAGTCGATAATCGTACTTCTTCAGCGATAATATTGATTTCTTTTTTTAAGGGGCGCCATGGTACGTCTCGTTTTTTAGGTGAAATTTAGGGAACTATTTAAATCGCGGGTCGATACTGATTTGCGCGCGCGAGTGAATCAGCAATTTGCTTGTCAATATGAGGATTATCACGTTCTGCGTAAGTAATGACACTTTATTCCATGTGGATTTAAAAATCCGCTTGTATTATATATTTTAGTATAGTATAATGTAGTATAATAGTATAGTATATTTTGGTATTTTTCTCACAGGAGGCTATATTAAACATTGCAGGATACTCGAGGGGATAATTATTCAAAATTGGGCTTATATGGGTTAACCTTCGTTATTTTAGAATTTTGAAAAGTTGATGGATTAAATTTTTAATTCCAATAAAATCATGCTATTTCATTTGCAAATATCAGCTTTCAAAAGTTCATATTTTTTGAGACATCAAATAATTCGTCTGGGTTTAAAAAATATATATCTGACTTTACACATGATAGATAAATTATTCCGCAAACGAGATATTCAGGTTTCAAATGTCTAAAATAAATAGTTAGGAGCCAACTAGAAGGTTCTGTAAAACTAAAATATATAATAAACAATAAATAAAATCATGGTTTCTGTATATTTTTAAAGTTTCATGTTTAGCCGATGAGAGCATCATTATGTAGTACCTAATATTAGTTGCAGGATAATGATACTTTTTGTTAAGTACTAAACTAAAAAACGGGTTTACGTCAATGCGCCTAAATATCATTTTTATTGGCCCAACGACATTGCGCGCCTGTGTAGACCCGTAGGTACTCACTATTCTGGTAACACCTATATAGCACGGCATTCCAGAACCCTTAATCTCAATTTACTAATCTGATCTAACCAAATATTATAACTTCAAACTAGCCAAGAATGATATTGAATGGAGACAACTAAAATCATCAACTATGCTGGCTCAGTCTAAGCAAATTTAACTCTTCTTAACCCAAGCTGTAACCTTTTTTTTTTTTTTTATATATAGGGATTAGGAATACATATCTATGTACGCCCTGCAGCATTGGTGTTATATCGCCGCAGGGTGTGTGGGACTCCGGTCTAGCCGACCCACTAAACCCTTCCCCTACCTTTTCTGCACGCAACTCCATGGAACCATCCTTTCGAACATCTGCATCATGGAGCTGCCAGTCTTATCGTCTCTTATCGTCTTTCTTTCATTTAGTGTCGTACTGCGTCCGGTGTATGTTTTCTCTCTTCGTTTTCCTTTTTTGACATTATGGTGTGTATCATATCATGTATGTAGCTCCATTTGTCTCTGTCTTCCATCATTGTATCTACCATATTATCGGGTGTTATTTCATGTCCTAATTTCATCTCCGATTGTATTCTAATGATATGCCACCTGGGACATTTAAAAATGGTGTGTTCGGTTGTGTCGTTGTCTCCACAGTAGATGCAGATCTCATTACCTTTGCCAAGTCTCTTCGTGTACGCTCGATAACTTCCGTGTCCTGAGAAGGTCTGAGTAAGAAAATAATTTGACTTGCGATGCTTACAATCCATCCATTTCCTAATGTCGGGTATCAGCGCTTTTGTCCATTGTGCTTTGTCTGTCAGATTTTGCCACCTGTCCTGCCATTCATCCATTATCCTTCGTCTTGCTACTTCCCGCGCGTAAAGTCTATTGTCCGAGTCTTCAATGTATCGTCGCTCCTCGACCATTAAATCTATTGGGGGCACTCCCGCAATAACTTGCACTGCTGCGGTGGAAATAGTTCTATAACCGCTTATCACCCTCAACAGAGCCTTTCTCTGTACGCTCTCGAGTATTTGTCGGTATTTCTTTATTCTGAGCACTGGATGTCAGATGGGCGCACCGTACAGAATTATCGACTGGACCACCCCGTACAGCATTTTTCTTTTGCAACTCTTTGGTCCTCCTAGATTGGGCATTACTCGCATTAAAGCTCCCATCTTGTTGCTTGCTTTCTCTGCAACGGCAATTACGTGATGTCCGTATCCCATATTCTCCCCAATGATTATCCCTAGGTATTTAACCTTTTTGGATGGCTGTATGTATACGTCGTCGATGGTGAAGCGTATATCCCTACGGTCTCTCTTGCCGCACAGTATTACCGCTTCGGTCTTTTCCGAGGCCAGACTCAGCTGATTACTTTTCATCCAATTTAATATCATGTGCAGCGTTTGGTTCGCTTTACTTACCAGATCCTCCTTGCTCTTCCCCCTTATTATTGCCGCAAGATCGTCTGCGAAAGCAATTGTTTCTGCCCCTTCTGGTAGGTCCAATTCTAACACCGGATCATAAACCACGTCCCATAAAAGCGGTCCGAGCACTGAGCCCTGCGGTATTCCTGCTGTCAGGTTTATACAGTCCTTGCTGTCGGTGGTGATGCACCTTCCAGTAAAATATGCTCGCACGATTTTTTGGATGTATAGCGATACACCCTTTCTATCTAGTTCGCGCATGATTAATGCGTAGGACGCCGAGTTGAATGCATTTTTCACATCGAGTAAGACTAGTGCACACCATCTCTCACCTTGCCCCCCTAATTTAGTTTGCGTAGCAATTTCGATTACTTTCCGAACGGCCTGGATCGTCGACCTTCCCGCCCTAAAGCCGAATTGGTTGGTCGCTAAGCCGCCGTGTTCCTCAAGTTCCATTTCCAATCTCGTTTTGATCAGTTGTTCAAAAGCTTTGGCCAAAGTATCTACAAGGCAGATTGGTCTGTAGGCCCCTGGGGCCTCCTGTGGTTTTCCAGGTTTTGGTATCAGGACTAGCCTCGCTTTCTTCCACTGATCTGGGAAGTTTTGCTCCCTGAGAAGTCTGTTCATGATGTTTGTAGTGAACTCGGGTGCCGATCTGGCCAACTCCTTTATCGCTTCGGCGGGAACTCCATCAGGTCCTGGAGCCCTGTTTACTTTCATCCTTGAGATTGCTGTCCTCATCTCGTCAATAGTGAATTGTCTCACTCCCTCTACCGTATCATAGTCCATTAGTTCGTCGTCTCTACTGGGAAAAAGCTCTTTTATAACCTCGTGTTTTCTTTGATCAGTGAGCTGAAATGGTGAGCCCAAATCCTTAAATTGCTTCATAACAATTTTATAGCCTTCACCCCATACGTCGTTGTTTAGATTTTTGAGCAGCTTATCCCATTGTATTCTCTTCCTTTTTCTAATATTGTTTCTTAGTTGTATTCTAAGTTCTTTGTACTGTGTCCATGTTCTTTCGTGGTTTCCCTGTTTTCTCACTTCCCTTGCATGCTCACGCCTAGCTTTTATGCACTGAGCTCTCAGGCCTGCTATTTCGTTGCTCCACCAGTATGGGACGCTGTTAGAATTTTCTTTATTGGAGTTCTTCTTTGATCTTTGGTATGCCCTTTTTATTATCCCAACTGCTTCTTCGTGTTTATCTGCTTCTTGGCCTTTCTTCTCAAGTTCCTCTCTTAGCGAATCTCTGAAGATATAGCTATCTATACTAACTTTGCCCCTAAAGCTACTTCTCCCACGTACCGCATCCGTTATTTCAAATGAAATATGTTTATGTGGAGTAAGAGGTTCATTGTCGAGTATTCTCCAGTTGTTCGCCTTTCTTGCTAAGCTCTCAGTTACGAATGTTATGTCTATGAATGATCTGGCCGCACCTCTGATGAACGTTGCTTCTCCGCCTTTATTCTGTGGAACTAAATTGAGTCTGGCGCTCAGCTCACACAACATCTGTCCCCTCTGATCGTTTATGGGGGATCCCCATTCGGCAGATTTGGCGTTAAAGTATCCAGCTACCACAGCTTCTTTATTTCTTTGCTGCATCATATTCTCCAGGGCAGCGATTTTTTCTTCAAAATTTTCTATCGTTATATTTGGGGAGAAATAGCATCCATACAGATCGTAGTCTTGTAAACATACACAAATGATCCCAGGCGCCTTCAGGCATTTTTCAAACTTGACTGTATTGTTTCGTATATACACTGCCACGTCCCTATTCATGTCTGTTATCCACCCCCTTTTCTCAGTTAACTTCTTATTTGGCTCACTTGATAGTATGATGTCTATACTTTCTTCTATGGCTGCCTGGTATGCCATGTCGTGTGCCCTAACTGAGCGATCCGCGTTTATTTGTAGGATTTTCATTTCGGGGTTTTGGTGCCTGTATTTGGTTTCTCTTCTCATCAATCATCTTCCTAAAAAGTGGGCATCTTGTGGAGTCCATCCTATGCCCCTTCCTTTTGCAGCTGCCGCAGAAAGACTCTTGCGTGCACTCTTTTGCTTTGTGTCCAGCCGCTCCGCAATTCATGCACATTGCTGTGCGATCGGGTCCTAGGCATTCTCTTGTAATATGTCCGTATTCCAGACACCTGTAGCATCTGCTTAGGTGTATTTGTCTTCTACACCTGCAGTTAGTCCATCCGATGCGTATGAATAGGTCTCTCCACATACTTCTTGCTTGGCTATTATGGACTTCAACTATAGCTGTTTTTGTGCCAAATTTGGTTTGCTTCATAGCCTTTACATTAACGTATTTCGGATCGATTCCCGCTTCCCTCTGAATTGCATCCAGGATTTCTTCCTCAGTAGTCACCTCGTCAATGTCATATATATTAAAAACTGTCACCGCTCTTCGCACAGTAACTTCTGCGTTAAGTATCTTCTCTTGTATCTGTTTTTTGAGAATTTCGGTCTTTTGGCCTCCGATGACCTTTATTTGCATATCCTCGCTACCTGCTAACTTCCTCACTGAGGTCACTTCCACTCCTGGTTGAGTTATATCTATCGTGTCCTTCACTTCTCTCAAAATGTCGGAGTACGATTTTCCATTAGCCTTTACGACTAAACTTTCCGTGGTTTTTTTCCTTTCATTCGTTATTTTGGCTGGGTATTTTGTATGGGGTAGCAAAAGCAGTATCTCTACTTCGTCTTCTTTTAGCAAGAACTCCATTAGTTTGCGCGTGAGTATGGCTTCGTCCACATTGGCCAAGGCTACCGCGACCTTCTTTCTACTAGTTTCTGTTATACGACATTTCAGTAATCGTAGAGTCTCATATAATTCTTCTTTTCCAAGCGACTCTCGTGGAACCGCAAACATATACTTAACCGTCGCATCTGACCCAGTTTTAGAGCTGGACGTTTTTGTCATCATATACTCTACCTCTTTTCCCGTTCCCTCATTGATCAGCTGCGCGAGTTCAGGATGCCTTCTTCTGATGCCCTTCATGAGCCCCGTAGTTCCCTCGTCCCCCGGGTCCGCTATTATGGCAATATCCCCAAGCTGTAACCTAATTTAATCCAATATAGCCAGATCTAACCCAACCTAATTCGATCCAACGAACCTATTATCATAAAATCGACACCAAATTAACAAAATTAACAAAATCTTCTAGTCCGATATAATCAGATTCAATCCAATTTAATTCGATCCAGGCTATTCTAATCAAGTCTACACCAAGTCAACAAAGTTTTAACCAAACTAGTTAAATTTAATCCAAGCTGAACAAATATATGTAACCGAATCTAACCAAAACTACTATCTTTAAACTACACCAAATCACTTGGCTCAATTGGGTGCGTAAATGAGTTTATTTTACCATTGCATCCGGGAGGGAATTGATTGATATATTCAGCCGATCATGGTCATTTATTTTGATTTTAATTATAATGTGTTTTTGATGAATGTATTTTAAGGGCCATACTTATTTTTTTTTTTAATTAATATGTATCCAACACGGTTTTATCAGTATTAGACAATTTTTGCGCTCGATACTCGTTTCCCTAACCATCTTAACCCATTGACGTATTGGGCTAATTATCCGTTGAGCCAATTCTCCCATTCGACCAATCAACAATTTGGCATTAAGCCACAATTTTCAAAAAATGTGTTTAAGGGTCGTAATTAGTGATTTTGTTAAATAAAATTTTATTGACTTTATCGTGAAATCAAGTTGTGAGAAAAAAATATATTGGTGCAATGTAACAGTAATAAAATAAATATGATGTTTAAATTAAGTTTTGTTCATAATAAATGAATTGATTGAATGAAAAATTGAACATTCGTATTTAAAGTTCAATTAAAATGTGATTTTAGTACATTTCTTGTTAATTTTTAAATGAAAATGTATCCAATCCTGAATTTTATCCATTTTACTATACCTCATTTGGAATTGAAAAATATTTGTGCGTTGTAGTAGTAACAGATTAAATGATTATGACATTTAAATGAAGTTGGGCAATACTTAAACATGCATTCGACCAATTGACACATTCGGCTAATCATCTGTTATCATATAATAAAGGATTTTTATAAGTAAAATTTATTGACTTTTGAAATAAAAAAATTTTGGTGCGTTAGAGCAATAATAAAATTAATTTATAAATAACGATGCCGTTTAAATAAAATTTACTTTAAAAAAAAATTGAAATATTGAACATTCTTATTTAAAATATTGAACATTCTTATTAAGTTTTTCAGTTAAAATATTACTTTAAAAATTGTATTTTGAGTTTTTTTAGATTAATATGTATCCAATCCTGAATTTTATTCATTTTACTATACCTAATTTTGAATTGAACAATATTGGTGCGCAGATTAATAATTTTGGGCAATACTTAAAATATAATAAAATAATCATCAATTCGGCATTAGGTCACACACATAATAAAGGATTTGCCACACTCTTTCTCTGTTTAATAGCAGCGAGTAAGGATATAGTTAATATAAAATAAATTAAAATAATCTGAACAATAAAAAAAAGATCAAACAAATGCAAGACCAGTAAACAAAAATTAGTTGTATGAGCTGCTCAGTGAGAGAGAGAGAGAGAGGTTCGGTGAAGGGCGCCAGCAGCTCTCTCCAGTCGAACTGCAACTGCCCATGGTGTGCTAGGTACCACTCTTCAACAATTAAATAAAATTTATGAATAAGTTTACAAGTGCATTAGACAACAAAAAAAACTAAAATTTTAAAACAATGTCAACATTTATTGATAATGTTGTTAATAAGTATAAAAGTCAGGTGTCCTGCTATTGAAGTCCTTGTAAGTTAAATATACGGTGAAAGCTAACATACAAACTAAACTAATCTAGTTTATGATAATAAAGTAATTATATCACAATAAATCTATACAATTTAAATAGTAAAAAGCAAAAAGAAATAGAACAATTCACTAATAACCGCATCCAGATCAGTTTTCCAACCTAATACTGAATTATATTAAAGTTATCCAGTATCCAATTAAGGGTTAATTATGGAATTAGTTTAGTGAAATCAAATAACAAATTTAGTTAATGAATTGAATTAGCGTAAAATAAATTCAATGAAATTAATTAACAGAGTAATTAGTGAAGTAAATTACCAACTATTAACCTAATAATGAGACATTATTACAATGAAACTCAATTAACAAATTAATCAACGAAGTAAATCGCCAATCATTAATCAAATAATATAAAATTAATTAAATGAAATTAATTAACAAATTAATTGGTGAAGTAAGTCATCAACTATTAATCAAACAATGTCAGCAAAGAAAACAATATCAAAATCAGTAAATATGAGCAATAATGAATGCTAAAATCAGTTAATATCAGAGATAATTAAATATTAGCAATAATCAAGCACCAAAAATAATGAAATATCAAAACTAATCAAATAAAACAATAATAAACATATCAACAATGATCAAATATCAAAAGTAATCAAACATAAGCAATACTCAAATATCAGAAATAATCAAATGTGAGCAGTAATTAAATATCAGTCAATGGTGAGAAAGAAAAATCGAGCAAATAGTAACATCGAACACTTGGAAAACTGATCAGGTAAAAAAAAGAGCTTCAATATAGTATTTTCACACAATATTATTTTTCTTTCTTTTTAAAACGTGGCCCCTTTTTCAAAAAAGGTGCCCCACGTTGGGCGCCAAAATTTGCCACACTTTTTCTCTGTTTAATAGCAGAGAGTAAGGTTATAGTTGATAGAATAATATTTAAATAATATGAACAATAAAAAAAAAGATCAAACAAGTTCAAGACCAGTAAAGAGAAATTAGTTATATGAGAAGAGGCAATTGAGGATCGTGTGCAAATCCTGCTGCTCAGTGAGAGATAGGTTCGGTGAAGTAGTACCAACGTTATTTTGGATAACCGCAGAACTCCATATTACAGACGCGGTAGGAACTACCGTCTCGTGTTGAGATCGTTGAAGCAGATTTCAGGCATATATTTACTGCATTTAGCGGTACAACTGATGTCGAAATTCGATTAAATATTCGAAAACTTTATTTGGCAACGAAAATACATATGAACCAAATTTAAGTTAATTTTAAATATACGAAATTTCCAAAAAATATAGGTTTGGGGACGTATTTAAAAATTTTTTTATAAATAAAATTTATTGAATTTTGAAATAATTAAATTTTGGTGCATTGCAGCAGTAATAAAATTAATTTATAATTAATTATAATGTTTCAATCAAGTTTAATTAATAATATCAAAGTATTAAATTAAAAATGGAATATTCCTATTTAAAATTTTTGTTCAATTAAACCGGAATTTTAGAAAATGTCTTTTGTTATTTTTTTGATTAAAAAGTGTCCAATCCTGAGTTTTATTCATATTACTATATATAATTACTAATTGAAAAATATTGGTGCATTGTAGTAGTAACAGATTAAATAATTCAGATATTTAATTGAAGCTGAGCAATAGTTAAACACGCATTCGAACAACTGACGCATTCGGCTAATCATCTGTTTCGCCAATTGCCGCATTTCACCGAATCTCAATTCGGCACTAAGTCGCACACATAATAAAGGATTTCCAGAAATGTGTTTAGGGGCCGTATTTAGACATTTTGTTTATAAATAAAATTTATTGACTTTTGAATTAAAAAAAATATTGTTGCGTTGCAGCAGTAATAAAATTAATTTATAAATAACTATAACCAAAGATCTATACATATAGATCTTTGCTATAACGTTTAGTTTACCTCATAATAAATTAAAATATTGATTTAAAAATAGGACATTAGTATTTAGGGTTTCTTTTTTCAATTAACATGCGATTGGATTTTTTTTTAATTAAAATTTATCGATCTCGAATTTTATTATACCTAACTCCGAATTAAAAAATATTGGTGCATTGCCGTAGTAACAAATGAAATGATTATGGCATTTTATAGCAATTTTCCCGTGATCGGGAAATATGAGAAAATCGAGGTTAAACTGAAACAGAAAATCGAAAAAATTTATATTCTAGATTTTTTCAATATTCCGACAACTTTATAAGTCTGAGCTTTGCTTTTGATGCATTATGGGAAATCTTTAGAAATAATTGCCTAAAATCTCATTGAAAACAACTTGTAGCTGGAAAAATGGGTCAGGATCAGAAAATTTTTACATTTTTTGGTGATTAGGGACAATTTCTGGTGGATTTCCTACTAGATTTCCAGAGAGCATTTTACTTTCGACATATCGATGCGTACTGTTTTTCTGGTAAGTAGGTAAGTGGATTTATTTGGCTGAAATCTCATTTATAACGATTTCAAGATGAGAAATTTTTTTGAAGAACTTTGTCATTTTTCAAGCGGTAGACAGCGGTTTCTGCCAATTTTACTATATATAAGGTTATAAACCATAACTATTGCAAATAATGAAAAATTGGACAATTTTTTTAATTCCTGTGTCCCAAAAACCCTAAATATGATATGGTACAAGATATATTTGGACCGGTTCCTATTACAATTGCAATTAATAAAACCAAGAGAATATATCCAAGCAAATACCTGCGATTACATATTTGATACTACCCGAGACTGCTGAAAACACATTTTCCGGACTGTAACATCCAAGAAAT